>JAGKQL010000052.1:4373149-4384164 GCA_018398635.1 Cyprinodon brontotheroides
GTGGATATGTCCCCCCCAAAAAATTGTACCGCAAAATATTAGATTTTGACATTTTTTTAACTAGCGTGCTTTTATTTTGAAGGCGCAGCATAGCGTTACGTCACTGTACTCCCCCTCCCCTCTCTGAACTGCTGAGTGAGAGTGAAGGGAGGGAAACAGCGATACAGAAGTCAGAAACTTGTGAAAGAGGTAAAATGGTCTGTCGGGATGCTGCCTATTTAAAACGTCTTTGTTGTCAGTTCACTTTCATATATAGAAACTGAATCTTTTTGGTTTAGTCATCTTAGTCTTGTACGAAAGAGGATTAGGGCCACTGGAAAAAAAAAAAGTTAACTGATTAACAAGAAGGTCTAACTAAAAAATAACCAGAATATATGTTTAGAGTAAAGATTTACTACTTGTACACAAGCACACAATTTCAAATCTGCTGAGCTTGCTGTGCAAGAAAATGTAAAATATACGTATAAAGAAATATAACAGGAAGTACTGCTAAAACAAACTAAATGTTAAATAATGTAGATATTGGTTTAAAAAATTCTTCAGATTTGGAAATTTGGAAGGAATACATAATTTTGAAATTAATCAACAAATCTGGTAAAAAATAAATAAATAAAAAATAAAAGTTGCACTTTTTTACTTGAGGAATTTGTTGAATAACTTCATAATTATGAGTTTAACTAGTTGGAGGTAATGCTACACTTCTCTGCTTCCTGTCCTGCTCATAAAAGGTAAACACATTATAAACCCACCATTCATTTTCTACACTATTTGGAAAAACACAACACAAATGTAATATAACAAAAGTATGTTTAAAACAAACAAAATAGCATCCAGCCATAGCCATGTCTGTTTTAGAGACTAGGTTCTGTTTTAATGACCTTCTGCTCCCTCCATTTATAAGGGGACCCCTCGGGCACGTCAAAAGTTGCCTAATTCCATCATTTCCTTCACCAATGTGCCCCCTGGTTCCTCCTCAAACAACTCATTACCTTATCAGTGAAGTTGGAGTGCTCCACATCTCTACCCTTCATGGTGACCATATCATTATTAAGATCCAAAATTATGAGATTAAAGTCAGAATTCTTAGTGAAAGAAGTCAGAATTATGAGATTAAAGTCATATTATTTGAGAAAAGAATTTAGAATTATGAGATTAAAGTCAGAATTTGTGACTTTTTTTTTTTCTGAGAAAAGCCCTTAATCTCTGTCATAGCTTTAGCATTGGTCCAATCAATTTCTATTTCATCAGAAGCTGATGTTTGAAGCTTGGATCCAGTTTTCCCCCCAATTTGTTTTGTTTTTGTGTGTTTGTTTCACACATCAGAACAACTTTTGGATGATTTAGATCATTTTTGTTTACTGAGGGTCTAAGGTCCTGTGTACCGCAGCTCCCCAGCACTCGAATTACTCAGCCAGTTTCGACGGGTTAATTAAGCATTTCATTTTATTTGATGAAGATCCTCACCACAGTCACCACAGTTACTTCAGTCACCATGAAAACTAAATATATAGAATATAGAAAAACATAAACTTCTTATACATCACATTTGAACAAAACAGCTTGATAGTTCAAGTACCTTCATTAGTGCAATGTTTTCTACCAGCTCACAATTAGTCACCTGCCCTCATTTTCTACGGCAGCCCGTAATAATTACAAAAAAATAGCTGCTTAATTGATACAATTTTACCATTAAACCACTGCACAACCACCACTCAAAACATCTAATAAACTTCTGCAACATTTAGAAATTTCCTCAACAATACTTTACATTCCCCAGTTTTTAGACTATAACAGATTAACACAACAAAAAAAACTCTAGAAGTAAGTCTCTGTGTCTGTAATGCAAATTGGAATTAAACCCTTAATTTGAGCAGAAAAATCGGAGACAGATTTGCGACCTGAACGAGGGTGTACCCCGCACCAGCACCTCCTGAAATTAGATAAGGGACACTTGGTGTACAGAAAATGGAAGGATAGATGGATTTCTACCAAAGGTTGATAATGCGTTTTTGAACCAGATGCTTCAAAGTTTCCCTGTCCATAACTCAATTCAACACACTGTCAGCTCCCCTCTGTCAGTCAATCTAAATGACTTCATTTAGATTAAGATTTTTTCCAGTGTAGACAAAATAAAACATAACAACTTTGCACTTCTGTGGCCTACTGAATTGCTTTTAATCCAACTGAAATATTTGATTTTCTAGGGAATAAAATAGTAAATAAGCCAAGGGTTGAAGCCCTTGAAAGACACCTCCTCTCTTTGCTTAAGAAAAGACTCCAGTCATTTTGTTTTGTGATATGTCACATCTTATGAACAAATGCATTATGTAAATTTTAAATGTGCATTATTTTTGCAAGACAATACTTTATAAAGGAATAAAGTAAAAAGATCAAAAGCCTTTTTTAAGTAGCATACTTAAGATATGTTTCTGTTGAATACTAATCTCAGATTTCCGACATGTGTCCCCCCCAATAGTAAACATATTCCTACGCCCTTGAGTACAACCAATTCTTCTAAGAAATATGAGCTCCAGCAGTGCGCCACCGAACAGTGCACCATTAGACTGAGCTATAAAATTCTGGGGGTCTGAAAAGTCGCTAAATATAGGGACAAAGTCGCTGAGTTGGCAACACTGGCCAGATTATCTTGCTCTCTCTAGCCAGTGGTAAGGTTGTTTTTAGAGTTCCTTGATGTTTCTGGATACCTGATCCTGGTCTGCCTCTCAACCACCGCCGGGTCTGCCTGCCCCACCCTGGAGTGGTTTGCCTGACCTGCCTTCGAACTCCTGCACGTTCTCGGGGCTGCAGCATCTGGTAGACTCTGGGTGGCGCCCCTTGCATCTTGTTGGAAGCCTACTTGGATCCTATCTTTGTCAGGATTTGGTGTGGGATTGAGGACCCAAATGCAGAGGCAAGTAGGCAGAGGTGAATTTAGGTGGGTTTAATGAGGTTCACAGGAACTGAGGCAGAGAAATCAAAAATCCAACAGAAATAACAACAAACAGAACCAGAACCAGGAAGACATCAGGGGAAAACCCAAACTCTAGGAGCCAGGGAGAGACGCAGGTAAGCAGACAGACGCTAGACGATGATCCAGCAAACAGGAACTGAAGAGTGGAGAGCTTTTTAAAGGAGAATGAGACAAAGAGAGGGCTAACGAGGGAATTGAAAAACAGGTGAGGGCAGAGCAGAAAACAGAGCGCAGGGAAAGAGGACACAAGAGGGCAGCAGAGGACAACAAATGGAAAAACCAAGACTGTGACATTCTTGTTCTCTGGGCATGGCATTGAACTTATAAACTGTGGTTAGTGATTGATGTTCTTAACCTTCCACCATTAGATATAATTGGTCACTAACCTGTGTTTCTCTACTTCAGAGTTTCCAGCCTCAGACGCCCTAGCTGCTGCTACTCAGGTACGCCAGTTTTAAATAAATGCTCTTTAAGTTATCCCCACAATGAATATCCGTGACAAACGGGCGTTGTTATCCCCTTGAATACTGGGTCCTCTGTTCTGAGTCATGAAAGATTCATTTTACATATATTTTTTGTGTAAATAAAAAAAAAAACACCATTTTGAAGTAAACAGTATCAACAGTTTCATTCTTTGCTGCTGTGTCCCTGACACAAATACAGGTTTCATTTGACAGATTTGAGTTTACAACAAGATCTGCATTTCTGAACGGTTTCCTGGTGGCTGAACATTGATCACTTTTCTATTTTCCTAATAAATGAACAGTTTCAATCTATGTGGATGATCACTAAAGCTTCCTGAGTTAATAAAACTCTCTGCTGTCCTTTCCATTGCATAGGAGAAACACAATTAGTGTAAAAAAGAACCTAATAGACCTTATAGAATGGATATTACCTAAAAACTAATTACATCCCTTCTGCTTTCATAGGATTATATCCACACGTGACGCAAAGAAAACCTCTTTGTAAAAGCAAAGGTATTGACAGGTTGTTGTCATTCAGCTATGTGTAAATTTAACAGCAATCACGCTACAGGAATAATTCTTGCTGCCCATTAATCTGGGATATAAGCACTTTCTCAAAGCAATATTTGGCAGGTATTTTTTCTATAATCTCAAACTGTATGCTGCCAAGAATTGAGTATAAAATAGTTTTTTTTTTCTCCTTCTCTAAGAAGGGAAACTAATGTAGGGGCAGTGCCTTTGATTGCAGTAAGGCTCGGACAACACATCCCTGGGTCTCATGTCTGTGTTTTTGTCTTTTCTTTGACAGGCTGGCTGTACCAACTGATGGTTTCACCCTGCCAAAGGGCAGCTCCACTCTGGGTGACAAATAAAAATATTCTGAGTAAAGCTGAGCAGAAGTTCTGGGGTTGATTCCCGGGCGGGGGTCTTTCTGCATGGGTTGCATGTTCTCTCCTGGCGTGCAGTGGAGTTCTCTACAGGTACTCTGGCTTCCTACCAGAGTCCAAAAACATGACTGTTGGGTTAACTTTGGCTTCTCTAAATCTCTCTTTAGGTGAGTGTTTGTGAATGGTTCCTGCTTGTCTTCTGTGTTTGCTCTCTGCGATGGACTGGGAGACCTGTCCAGGGTGTACCCCACCACTCGCCCATTGATAGGCACCAGCACCCCTCTTGACCCCAATTGGGACAAGCGTGTCAGATAATGGATGGAATGGATGATTTTGATTCTGAGTAGGATTATTTAACTATTTGAAAATCTAACATATCTTCACATCACATCACTTCAGAGGTGAACATTCCAGAAAATTCAGCACAAAGTCAAATGAGGACATTTTCACAGACAAATTAAAAAAGGAAAAAAAAGAAGCAGATAAAGGCTTAACAAGTATACCTGTGTAAATTCTCACCTTGGTCATGACAGCCACAAAATAGACTGAATTGGATGGCGATTGGACTTTCACTCAGTTTTTTAAAGATATTTCGACACCTATCCAGGAGACTTTTTCAATTCTATCTGCTCACACCAGAGCACTTAACAAGCATTGGTTGAATAGAGTAGTAATGCTCCAAGACTTTAAAGTCAAACCAATGGAAACTTCAAGATTTCAAAAAAAATATCTATGGCATATGGAATCAAATTAGACACTTTTAGACTAAGACTTAGAAAACATTTATTATCATATTGTATACACAGAGTGTATACAAAACTAAATTACCTTTTGTAGAGCTCTCATGACATTTTCATTTTTGTGTTCAGCAGTGACCAAATGTAAACATTACAGTTCAACCAGATCATCCAGTCATATTGATTCAAAGTTTTATATCTAAGGAAAACCAGTTGATTTCATCGATTAATTGACTCAAATACAATCCCTCAAACTAAGCATGCTTATAGCGACAGTGGAGAGGAAAAACAGGAAGAAACCTCCAGCAGAATCAGGCTTTGATTTGGTCAGTTTGATACAGAGTCTTTGACATGATATAGAGTTTTTTTCAACAATCAGCTGTCCGATGGTGGTGCGGAATATTTTTATTTATGAAAGGCAGGATGTTTCCAGGAATTGAAATGGCATGGCAGCACAAATCCCTCATACTAGCTGTTAAGCATGGCAGAGGTGGGTGTTGCTTTTGGCTTATTTTAAGCTACTAGAACTTTGCAGCTGGCCGTCAATGAGACAAATATGAACTTTTCTGCACAGCAAAATCTTCTAGAGTCAATGAGGGGCTATCTGAACAAGAGCTGAAACTTCGTTGAACGATCATCATGTGACACCACAGTAAGAGAGCTACAGCAAGTAAGCTCTTTTTAGAATACCCAATGCATTGATAAGGTAGCAACAGTGTCTGTTTGCCAAAGGTTGCAAAAAGGTAAGTTTAGATCAAAGTAGAATTTTAAATTAAAATAAAACAAATACAAGTTTTGCAAACAGATTTATTTAATGAAAATGTTTGCTATAGAAAATATGAAGTTTGCTGACTGCAAAAATCTAAATCTAGATAAGTCATTTTTCTTAAAATAAGTGCATTTGTTCTTGAATTGAGGGGAGGTAAAAGAGACATTTTGCCAATGGAACAAGACAATTAACTGCGCAAAATATGAAAGCACGGTGCATCGTCTTATTTCCAAGTGCATATTATCTAATTATCTTATTTTTAAGAGTAAAAATACTCATTCCATTGGCAAACTATCTCATTAACCTGCTCAAATTAAGGGTGAATACACTTAATTCAAGAAATTTTTACCTATTTCTAGATCGTTTTTGCAGTGCTGACCAGGATTTGGAGGATAGTCTTAAAATGTTAAATAATCTGTTTCATGTAATTACCGTAATAAGTCAAACCTCAGGCCTGGAATATATAAAAAGCAAACAAACTACAGGGTCACAAAATTGACTCTATTATGTCTAACTTTTAGCAGATATTATCTGTGTAGACATTGGTATGTCAAAGTAAGTTGAATAATGAATCAGTTAAAATAACTTATTACCTTCTCAACAGTTTATCACTCTGATCTGCCCTCCAAAGTACTGCAGTTAACAGAAAACTTCCTCCCAGCAAGCAAGTCTGTACAGCAGGTCATTCCAAACGGCAGCTCAAATCCTGTTTGTTTCTGGGCAAAAGGCTCCGAGCTGCAGCTTGATGGGCAGGTGTAATAAGCCTGGGAGTTGAGCTATCACCCTGGGGTGCAGCCTCTGGTAAAATAAGGCCTCGTTAGCATCTGAAATTCTTTGCCTATAACGTAGGCCTTTGTTAAATTTGTTGCCTGGAAATGGGAAATATGTTGACATGTTCATGTAATAACTGGTAATGAATGTCAGAGAGAAACGGCTTTTCCAAATACCTTTTGACATCATGCATCACTGGAACTGTTTTTTTTTTTTTCCAGTTTAAAGTCAACTATGAGACTTTGAAATTAATAAAAGTCTAAATTAAATTAACTTTATATCTTTGGTAGGATATAAAACTGGTGAAATATCTTATCCTGTGTTGCCTATTGTGTACCTGCATTAGGAAAAGCTTCATGTCAGCAGCTCACTTCTAAAACAGAGACTTCTGTAAGTCTGAATGAAAAAAAACAACTGAATCAATTTATATGAGTTATGTAAACATGACAAATAGTATTTTTTCCATAATAAACTCATGTTTCCTTTTCTTTTTCTTTCCATTTGCCCTATTTCAGGGGGTGGGGTACACCCGTCAATGCTAAATGCCGTTAATCCTACCCCCAGGCCCCAGACAACAGAAATACAAATTCGCAGCTGCTTTAATTACCGTCTTTCAAAAACACAAACAATAAAATGGCCTACATAGAGATTCTGGTGGAAAAAAACAGCCTCTAAGGTTATGAATGGTTGTTATCACAGCTTGATCACTTGATGAGAATGATATGTTGTGGAAATGATGTCAGAATAAATAGTTGCACTCCTTCTACGCTGCCAGTGAATTTAATATATCTTTATCGTTGGCAAAGGTTTAATACTATTGGTTTCAAATACAACACCTTGACCACATGCTTTTTGCACTCCTCACTTAAATTTAACTGATATTTATCCCTTTAATTCTCTCCAGAATAAAGATTTTACTCTGTAATAAGATAAAAAAAAAAAAAAAAAACATTGACAAATAGCTCTTAAAGTTATGCAGCTTTAGGCTTACGCTGCTGGAGGACTTAATGTACATTTTTCTTTCTCCAAAAGTTGCAAACTTCATGGGTCTCCTGCTCCACTGCGAAACCCACAGGTGCTCTGACAAGTAAGCACAGATCATGCAATACAAGTTGAAGGTAAATGCTTTATTCAGAGCAAAAAAACGAATGCTATGGGAGCTTAAACAGTCAAAACTGCTTCTGTTTTCAATTTTGTGCTATTTAGTGATATTTCCACAAGTTGCATTCAACAATAGGTGAATATACCCTCATGCAGTGAATTTACATCCATTGCTAATTTTGGTAGATTTTATTATTGTTATGCCTGGATTACGTTAATTAATGACTACAGCAGAGTAAATAATTAATTGTATACAATTCCTTGTATGCACATTTTTTGTTAATATGATTATAAATTGTGTTAATATAATAATATCTTTAAACAGAAGTTTATAATTTTGACAGAACAGATGCTGACGTTCAGTTCTGTTTATGAAATTCCTCTCATTGCCGTTCTGCAGAAGCAGTGATCGATCTCACTGCTTATAACAGTGTATTTACCACAAATCCCACCCTGAATGTAGGGTAACGAAGGGTTTACTTACACTACATATATATATACAAACTAGGGATGGAACGGTTTATGAAGACCGTCCGAATCGTTCGATTCGACTGTCGCTTCGGTTCGTTTGGCGTGTGTTGCGTTAAGTTCATCGCTGCTCGCGCTTTTCTCATAGGCAGCGTTGCGCATCAAACGAAGGTGGCGGTACACTGCGACAAAAGCCAACCACCAGTAGTAAACAAGAAGAAGAAAGAAGCGAAAGCAACTTAGCGGGAAGTGTAGAAAAAAATTTGTTGTTAGTGGAGAATTATTGTGGGTATGGCTGAGTGGGAAGAACAGGAGTTGGAAGGATGACGGCGGAAGAAAAGTTGTGGATAAAAAGTGCAACAGTTATTGCAAGCATTGTACGGAAAACACGTTTGTTTTATGTACTAACAACAACGACCAACATATCATGCTAACCCGCGAAATCCCACATACTCCGTCTAGCAATACGCCCCGCTGGCTCCAGACCCGCCTGCACAAGGCAAAAGCCTACATTCTCCCACTGTGGCTTCGTCCGCTCTGCTCTGAGTTCCTTGGAGATCGTAGAGAGCATGCGCCAGATGATTAAATTCAAAGCAGCAAAACATGCGGAAATGATCCAGGGTTTCAGCGGATCATTAAAAGTAATTACAATTCATAAATTTTTTTGGATTTCTTCATTAATTTTTATGGGATTTCGGTGTAACAATCAACATATACTGAACCGAACCAACCGAACCGAAAACCGTGACCATGAAACCGTGAGCCGAACCGTGGATTTTGTGAACCATTCCACCCCTAATACAAACTATGTTCCCATACTCCTCTACATGTATGAATTACAGCAACTACTGCCATTAACTTTATGTATTCACACTGCTTTTTTTACTTATAAAAATCCCTCCCGTCCCAGGTTTTACATCAACTGAGCTCTTTCCACTCAGAGATTTTCGATTTTTTTTTTTTTCTGCAGATGATACACTTGCCCATGTTGCCCATGTCTTCTTTGGGTTTAACTGTGCCTTTCTGTCCTAGACGAATCAACTGATGGAGATTGTTTTCCTACCTATTTAAACTGTTTAGCTGTTTTTCTCTCACAGATTAAGCCACTTAAGGAGTTACATCTGCAATTTTTTTTTACCACGCAAAGTACTTCTGGACCAGTATCACAGTCAACTGTGGGAGATGGTCACTCCCACTAAGACAGGTTTTACTAGAATTTTCTTTCTCTTAAATGGGAGTTTTTCTTCCTATTTTTGCCAAATGCATGCTCTGTATGAGGAATTACAGACATCCCAAGTCTCCTGGAAGTTCTGCAAGTCTCCCCGATATAGATAGTTGTTCACGGATGCCCACGAATTGGGTAAATTGATTTTAGACAATGTGAGGTAGTGTTTTTTTTAATGCGAGGCAGTGAAATAATTAGTGCAACATGTGCAGATTAAAACTACTTTGATTGCGCAGACAAGAGAGAGCGGGGTGTGAGGAGGAGAATGCATGCGAAACCTGTGCGTATCTGTCCAGAGCTTTGCTCTGTTCAAGGAGCGTTCCAGGCGACTGGTTGTCAGAGAGCGCGCTGATTGGATTAGTCAGAAAAATAAGCCAATAAGTTTTGTAATGTAATACTATCTTTCTGAGAAGATCTTTTAGATGGCCTAATTGGTATAAAATCTAAACTGAACAGCAAGATGGGATCAGATTATATGTATGTGGCTTTGAATCTATTTACATCACATTGTTTATTGTTTTATTTGAATTCCCATTAGCTTCCACAGCAGTGGTTACTGGTTTTGTGGGGTCCTTAGTAGTGGCAGTGCATATGATGAAAACATAAATGCATATTTCATTAGAGTTTAAGGGTGTAACATTCACTCAACACCAACCACAAAACTCACAAAACAAGAAATGCAGCCCAGAAAAAACCTTGCCACTTATATAATACAAAACTAAATAAACAATGCTTTCAATACAGTACTCTTTGTTTTATGTTATTCTTAAACATATTTTGATTTAGGAGTTTCCTGACACTACATGGGAATAAATTACACTTTACAGCTCCTCTATATGGATTAGTCCTCCTCATAAAATTGCTTCTAGAGCTTGGTTCTTTGACCGTTTTTTTTGCTAACTTGGCGTGTTATGTCCTCATGGCAATATCTGGCAATATCTTTCATCAAACACATTGAGCTTTATATAAATTACTGTATTTATAAATTAACGAACAAACAGAATTAGATTATTTTTTATCAATTCCGACCTGAAAAAAATAATCTTTAATATGCTTTTTGTATTTACCCCAAAATTAAACTTTCATCCCTTTGATGAGTGGAGGTAAACTTCTCCTGCCACTGTATGGCTCTTTAAAGGAGAAAGGTTCAGAATTCAAACTTCTGAAAAAAAAAAAAACTTTAAATATGAAAGTATTACATACTGTTCATTCAACATATTCTCATTATCAGTGCGTATGAAATCGTACGAAAAGTTATGCACACTATTTCGTACGTTTTTGGACGTTTTTCCTAAAAACCACATCAGTGCGCATGCGCTGGCAGACAGAAAAAAAAGCAGACGTAAAAATGGGAAAAACAGTGCAATCATCACTTATTCATGTCTCTAACTATGTTGCTTGCTGTTTTATGTCTTAGGGTCAGGGTTCAGGGCTAATTGTAATTTATATTCTATATTCGTGAATAGTGCGTCAGATGTGCATGTGCATACGACGAAAAAAACGTCCAAAACGTACGAAATTGTTGGTTCATTTAAAGATTTGCATTTTTAATTAAGAGTCAATTTCATTTGAATTTGCTTTACTGGAGGCATCCATGTTTGTCAAAGAACACTACTGCCACC
>JAGKQL010000052.1:4389164-4422992 GCA_018398635.1 Cyprinodon brontotheroides
AGAAAATGAAGGCTAATCATGTTTTGGGTGTACTATTCCTTTAAGGACACTGTTGCTCCCTCAGCGTCAGCTTACAACAGCTCATCATCTTTTGGTGCGCTGGAAACGGCTACGGCTGCTAACCATCTCCCTTTCTTCTATGATCGGTCTGGACTTTGAACCAGGTCAGTGACTTTGCTCCCATTTCTCAGTCACTGACCTGTGTTTTCTACCTCTGCAGTGTATGCAGTTATTGACGATCAACTGTTCGCCGAGTATTGGGTTCTAAAATAAAGCTTGTTGTAATCCATCCTGAACTGTCTGTCTGATCATTAGGTCCAAGTTTCTAAGGTCATTACACTGTGCACCTGGAGAATAAATAACCAATATGCAGCTATGGACATTTTTACAGTAATGGATATTTAAAAATAGCAGCAAAATCAGATATGTGCCAAATGACAGCAGCAGGTTATTTAACTGACTGATATAAAAACTGTGCAAAATCAGCATGAATGTAACAACTTATTCAGGTTGTTGGGAGCAGTGGTGGTTATAAAGTCTTACAGCTACTTGAGACAACAGTATTGAAGAATTTATGTATTTGATTCGATCAAATGTAAATAAACCTCGTCATCACTTGACAAGATAAAGAGGACGTTGTGGAAGCCATTTTGAACTACGACAGACTCCGTATTGTTGGAGGCGAGTGGTAGTGTGGGGGGGCTGTTCGTGTAGCAGCAGTCTAACCACTAGATGTCAATGAAAATTTCTAATTGTTGCTTTAAAGTTGAAATTTGTAATGTGACAAAATGTGGAAAAGCATAAAATCAAAGAGTGCTTTTGAAATTCTGACCCTAATTCTGTTCTAAATATGGACACAGAGGACCAGACCTAATCTATCATGCATGAATTTACTGAAAGGATCTTTTTTACCTCTATAAACATAATTTTATATGTATAGGCTCCCTATTAGAGGCTGTTTAAACAGATTTCTCTTCCCCATGCTCACCTGTTGTTCTCACAGGGAAATCATTGCCACTCTCTGGCGGTATAATATACATTCCCGCTGGAGAGTTACATGCTAATTTACTCTTATCACTTTTGGTTGTCTGGCTTCCAGTCAAGCTGGGGTCCAAGAGGTGAAATGAGTTTGGCAACCCTAACTCCAAGCGTGAGAAGAGAACACACATAGTGGTACAGTTAGTGGAAAAAGAGATGGAAAATTGCCTGCATAAGCAGGAGAGATAGAGTTTCATCGTCATCCCACTGAAAACGCACGCTCGTCTTTGCCGGACTTCAAACACTTAATCGGCAATCATTTTTCAATGAGCCCCAGAGGAGCACATTTTAGTGCTCCACCAAACAGTCTGCTGCTTTGTGCTCTCTAATCCCTCACGGTTATGCATCATGGGGAGCCGCTGGTCGTTCTTCAGGCAGAGGTTAACCCCCACTTCCAGACATGCAGACGGACAGAGGAGCAGCACTGCTGCAGAGCTCCTCTCTTCACCCAAAACATCTGCATCCATGGGGAAACACTCTCTTTCTATTGGTGCAGCTCTCAAGTTAACATTTTCTTTTGATCTGGAGGCTGGATAGATGCAAATGAAACGTGATCCCATAAATGGCCTTCTCATCTGCCTCGTTAGGCTCGGTGGAGAGGTTTCACCAGCCCCTTGGACTGAGACCTGCCTCTTCTGGGCTTGTATCACACATGTGACTGCTCCACTTCAGAGACAACCCCGTCGCTGCCACCCCTCCCCTCCCGCAGCAACTATACACACAGACACACAACCGTCTTCCTTTAACTCCTCTCTCACTCCCACCTTGGTTGTGTCTGAGACACAGTGCTTAGGAAAAATCATACACTGGGAAGCCAGCAACCCAAACATCACTTAACCTGGCTGGTGGAGGAGTGTGTTTGTGCTGTGAGAAAATCTCCGGGCTCTGACTGCGTCTCATTAATGAGAAAAGATGAGCGTTCCCTTCTGCAATTAAGAGTCAATCTCCTGCATTAGCTCACCGCCCCGCGGCCACACACGGAGCACAAAGACAACAGGCCATCCTCTGTCACTCATTTCGCCGGGGTGAGCAGTGCAGAGCGCGCTCCCATGATAGATTAAATTAGATGCTCTGTCTGTCTGGGCTCACCTGCTGAAACCTAAACTTTAAGAATGAAGTGCTGATATTTGATCATTTCAAAGAAGTGTCATAAAGGTGGGAACAGTCTTATTTAAAAGTTATTTGATTAGATATTTGGATATAAAAGTAAAAAAAAAAGCTAAATTTAAACATCAGTTGGTGCTAATAGGGCAGAATCATTGGAAAGAAGATGTAAAAATCTGCACCTCTTGTTTTTTTTTTCTTCTTCTTGCTTAAAGTCACAGTAAAGCAGTAAAATAAATATAAAGGCATTTCAGCATTACAGACATGAAACATAAATCCCTATCACTCCTACTGAGTGAACTTTACGTTTTCCAGGTTTGCTGCTGAATACTTTAACCGCTGCAGGTCATGCTGACCACTTTCCCTCACCCTGCTATTTGCTCCCTTTGTTCTTCATTTATACTTTATTTGCAGATACTTCTGACATTAACTTTGTGAACTCTTAGTTTAGCCTGGTTTGTGTCTCTGACAAAACTACGGTGGCCCTGAAGTGCAAACTGCAACTACATTAAATCTAAAAGCCGCTAACTACATTAAGGAAATCGCAATACATGAAGCAAAGCACAACTACATTAAGGAAATCGCAACTACATAAAGCAAAAGCGCAAACTACATTAAGAAAACAAAGCTACATAAAGCTAAAAAGCGCAAACCACATTAAGGAAATCGCGAACTACATAAAGCAAAGTCACAACTACATTAAGGAAATTACAACTACATAAAGCAAAAGCTTGAAACTACATTAAGAAAAACAAAGCTACATAAAGCAAAGCTGCAACTATATTAAGGAAATCTGCGAACTACATAAAGCAAAGCACAACTACATTAAGGAAATTGCAACTACATAAAGCAAAAGCGCGCAACTACATTAAGGAAATTGCAACTACATAAAGCAGAAAGCTCAACTACATTAAAGAAAACAAAACTGCATAAAGCAAAGAGCGCGAACTACATTAAGGAAATCGCGAACTACATAAAGCAAAGCGAAGTTTAACTACATTAATTAAGGAAAGGAAAAGCAAAACTACATAAAACCAAAACAAAAGCGTTAATAACTACATTAAGGAAATCGCAACTACATAAAGCTAAAGCGCCAACTACATTAAGGAAATTGCAACTACATAAAACAACGCACAACTACATTAAGGGAAAAGCGCAACTACATATAAAGCAAAAGCCGCAACTACATTAAGAAAACAAAACTACATAAAGCAAAGTGCACAACTACATTAGGAAATCGAAACGCCTTCACATAAAGCTTAAAGCGGCTTGACCATTAAACGAAAACAAAACTACATAAAAACCAAAGCCAACTACATTAAGGAAATGCGCTTGATAGCTACAAAGCGCGGCTACATTAAGGAAATTGCAACTACATAAAGCAAACGCAACTACATTAAGGAAATCGCAACTACATAAAGCAAAGCGCATCTTCACATTAAGAAAAACAAAACTACGTAAAGCAAAATGCTAATAACTACATTAAGGAAATCGCTAACTACATAAAAGTTAAAAGCGCCAACTTACATTAAGAAGAAAACAAAACTACATAAAGCAAAGCGCAACTACATTAAGAAAAACAAAAACTACATAAAGCAAAAAGCACAACTACATTAAGGAAAGACAAAACTACATAAAGTTAGCAACTTCATTAAGTAAAGCGCAACTGCATAAAACAAAGGCATCTACATTAAGAAAAACACATTACATAACCTACCGAAAAGGTAGGTACCAGTGGAAACATGAGAGCATCGCTGATTGGACGACGGGCGCCGCTTTGGACCCTTTTGAACGAGAAGTTAAGGCCGCTGCCTGAACAGTCCAGCTTCTTTTAAGTGCGTCTTCGAAGTGTCGCGCAAACTAACTGAAATCTCATGATTAGTCTTGAGCATATCCAGTATCACCTCGTACGTTATGTCCTGATTCAAAATATTCCTGGATAAAGGCAGCTATGTTTGGGGCGCCGACAATATCCACGCTTTCCAAAAGCACGCAGCAGGCAGAATGACTTCCGGTTCAAGGGTCAAACGGCGCCGTCGTCAATCAATCAGCGATGTCTCATGTTTCCCACTGGTACCTACCTTTTCCCGTAGGTTAATGTAATTGTGTTTTCCTAATGTAGTTCGCTTTTGCTTTATGTAGTTTTGATTTTCTTAATGTAGTTGCGCTTTTAGATTTGTAGTTGCAGTTTGCACTTCAACGCCACCATACAAAACTGATAAAAATATTACTAAGATTTTTTTAGCTTGTTTGTTTCACGTTCGATTGGTAAAATAAATATTATTTCATTAAACAAGGTAATGTTAATAAATTAAGCCACAAATTGAAACTGTTTTAAAACAAATGGTCTTTGCAACACTATTGTAACCTTCCCCTTCCACTGACTATGTTTAAAAACACACGTTTTATTGTATTTCTTCCAGTTTCCACAAATTTAAGGCTTTCGCAAAGTCAGGCCTAGTAGAGATGAACTACGAGCCATATAGACAGTGCCTACTATTAATTGAAAATGAGATTCCATCATCACTGGATCCAATTTCCTACATTTTCTTCATTCCCATGTAGGAAATTAAACATCGCTCAGTAAAGTAGTTTATTTTGTGACACTAAGTGAAAGTATGTGTTAAATGTCAATAAAATGCACTGTTGAGTTTGCTGTTAAGATGTTCAGAGGTGATGTAGACCTACAGTAACTCTACTGGAGCTTTGATTTTAACCTTGATTGGCTTAATTGGTTTCATTATGTTTCTTTAGTTTCTTCTCTGAATGACTATTTACAGTTTGCAGCGATTTGTTTCAATAGTTGCCATTTTAAGGCACTTTACAAATAAAGTATGCATGGTAGTGCCATTATGCATGACATTCAAGGAATACTGTATCATATTGCATACTGCAGTTAGATTATTCTAGGAGTCTTAGACAAGTTTTATTGTCATTTTGTATACACAGAGTGTATAAAAAACAAAATTTTGTTTAGTACAGCTTTCAGTATTCAGCAGTTTTTACCAAGAATTTAAAACGATTACTAAACTAATTTATGCGGAAGGTGAAACAAACAAGCATCCAGCATTCAGGTCGAAGAAAACAAAAACCATAAAGTTAAAACAAACCAGGATTTTTATTGATTTGACCAAGCATTTGGGTAGAGGACATAACAAATATGTGTGGTTGAATTAATCAAAATCCGCAGCTAATTCAATCCATAATATATGTAGAATATTATACCAGCCCATCTTGCTGTGTGTAACATTGAAGAAATTACAATTCCTCTTAATGACGCAAGGAAAGGGTTCAGTCAGTCAGAGTGCTTCTGTTTGAAGCACATAATTGATTATACTTAATATAAAATATTGGACACAGATCAATTAATACTTTCCATGTTAGAAAAACACTATCACCATAGACTTTTTTTTAAAAAGGGAGAGAGAGCGCAAACAGTTTAAATGGCCGCTGCCCAGCAGATGTTTAGATGCAGGACGATCCCACATCCAAAGAGAACCAGACCAGATGAAGCAACTATGATGATAAAAAGCAGAGAGGACATAAAGTTAAACTAACCTATTGTGGAGAATTGGAGAATAGAGATAGAATTACGTAAAATGATTAAAGGTAGTCCCTTTGTCCTCCAGCAGCTTAAGACTATAGCAGGAAAGCTATAGAGAAAGCTCAGGATAACCTGAGACACTGTATATAAAGTAGGATCTCGGTTTTCCTGAGCTAGTTTGTAAAATAACTAAGTAAATTTATAAAAGATTTAAAGTATCAATTAGGCATGCATTTCAAAGATATTACCAAACAAAAAACAGTAACCTATTCCTGAAATCCTTTCTTGGCTAAAAGGCAAGGTCACCAACAACAGATGAGTATCAATGAATTACTCTTGGTCATTCTTTGACATCTGCCTTTTTCATTTTCTAAGAAGATGTCACACACCCGGTATTTTACGCCTTCTCGCTTTATATAAATGTATTTTTTCCCTCAAGTAATGGTCCTATAGTGCGGTGCTCGCTATGTGTGTTGTTACTGCGGACCTTTAGGAGACCACCAGAGCGTTAGAAGGGGAAGTGTGGGCATTAGTTGTGTAATAAAAGGCAGGGTATGTCCTTTATGCAGAACTCCTCATCTCCTCATTGAAGAGACGATGAAAACGAGGAGGTGAATGTGGGAGACCAGGTGGTTTTTCCGCGCATCACCTTAAGCTGTTAATCTGTGACTCCATGGTGCCCATCTCACAGCGATGTGAAAAAACATAGGTTGAAAAAAGTGGCGCTGTGCTACTGTTATTCGGGAGGAGGTCTGACAAAGGAACTTCAACCGCTTCAACATCCGGTGTGAACCGGCCGTTCAAAGTGCTACGTTCACGAGTCTGCTGCTTCAGCTGCTGCCGCCGTTTGTTGGCTGTCAGTGCTGTGACAGCAGCTGCTCTGGCTGTGCTCTCTAAAGTGTGTCTGGCGCGCGTTGGGCGGGCTTCTCTATCCTTTCTCTGCCTTTGCAGCTATATTTTGCTGTGATCAGAGTGGGGAATAAAGTAGTTTTAATGTGTTTTTAGAGTGAGAAAATCCACCTACGAAAACTTAATCATTACGCAGTCAGTTCATCCAGATTACAATCCTGCCTTCCAATATTAGTTGCTGTGGGAGCCGCTCAGTATCACATACCGGTCATGCGCCGTCAGTAGGAATCCCATTCAACAGCAGATTCTTGCCGGGTCGCCTCCTCGCGGTTCACCGCTGTGGCTGGTAAAGGGTGTTTTCCATCTAAATAATCTAAACTGCAGGCACCAGGATAATAAGCGGCGAACATATTCTGCTGGCAGATTTCTGCATTTTAAGTTAATTTATGCGTTAATAAACCAGATTCTCAGAGGAGTCATCCACAGCGCTCTGTGTCATCAATAGCGATCTGTCTCACGGCCAGCTCCCAGGTTTGATTAATACTTTGTAATAAATACATGAATAAAGCAATAATCATACTCAGGTTTGTTTCCGCTCTATTTTTAAATATCGCCCAGTAGAGGTATTTAAAGGTAGTAGAGGATATGTACGGTATATAAAACCCGCGCCCTATAATCCGGTGCGCCTTATATGTGTGTTAAATACAGTAATGGCACACATAACTGAGACTGCGCCTTTTAGTACGGTGCGCCTTATGGTCGTGAAAATACGGTAATCTTATTGAATAATCTGATTTTGTTTTCATGTCTGCAAGTGAAAATAGTTAATATAAAAATAATTAAAATTTTTTTTTGTCTTATTACATTTATTTTTCACTTTCTTTTTGAATAGATTTATCTTATGAAAAGGATTTTAAAAGAGAAAATAGCACCATAGCAAGAACCACTACCATCATGTTAGGAAATACTAACTGCAAGGGTGGTGCCAGAAATGTTGAATATGGTTACACCACTTGAAAACACTTTTTCTGTTCATGTTACGCCCTCATGACTCTGGAAGGATAACCAAAGAGAGTCAATGCATCTGAGTGTATTAGAGATGGTGGTGGTTGTGAGGAAATTCAAAAATCTACCAGAAAATTGGAGACAAGTGGAGGAGAGTGAGTTGGGGTGGGCTGGCATAATGAGTGACATATTGTGAAATCTTTACCTACAAAGCAGAGTCTTCTTCCATGCAAATGAGACTCACTTGATAAGGATCTGTTTGATGGGACACATGCGGAATACGAGGCAGCTAATTCCCTCATTAGTATTCAACAGAGCTGATTGGCAAAGACTGGCGAGGGAGCCAGCCGGAGAGAATTTCTGCAAAACCTAATATTGATTTGTTTAATGGTGTCAGGGAGTCAAAAATCACAAATCTCCAGTCGATTGTTTATGGGGCTGTTTAGTGGGCCAATAGATGCCCCTCGCTTAATTAATACCTCATTACGGTGATGTGATTATATGCTTGAACTGTTAATAGGGCCCCTGAATTTCAAAGACCACCGTAAAAGGTGTTTTGACAAACAGAGCTGGGTAAAACGCGATATCTGATGAGCTTCTGTGTGTTTGTGGATTTGGGGACTCTTGTTTGTTTTGCTTTTTGTTTTTTTTTTTGTTTTGCGCTCAAATTATTCACAGGGCAGCAGTGCTTGAAGGCTCAACATTTCCCTTTGTTATACTCATTTTCTTTTAATTATTGGGTGTTTAACTGTAATAAAAGCAGCTGTCTATACACTATCAAGCATAATTCATCTCAATAAATGCCCTGAAATAGCAGTAGGCATTGTTCTCAGTGCAAATAGAGAGCATGCTTGTAGTTTATTCACTCTGAAGTCGGGGAGGTGAGTCCATAATGGTTTGAATGCTTTGTTACGAATGACAGGAAAGCGAGGGAGGAGGCTTTAGTTCACATAAGGAAGCACACACAGCTGATCTGAAGGGCTCTTCATTTAACTGCCCATAAAGACGGTGATAATGGCACAGGTTTATGAGGACTCAGCCCAGTAAGGAAGGCTTTTACAGCCGCGGCTGCTGTTGTTGTTATTCCCACTGTTCCTCGATGGCCACTGAAGCGGAAAAATGGATCCGCACTTTGGGCTGAAACATGAAGCTAGGCTTATTCTCCCTCTCTTTCTCTTTTTGTGTGAAAGGCGCCAAGGCATTTGCCTGCATGGTTATGGAGTTAAATGCTCAGCTCCATGGCTGGGCTTCTGCATGGTCTTACCCCCCCCACCCCTCACGCACACACACATGCATACACACCTCCCTCCCCTCTATTTCATTCCCCCTGACAGGATTAGCAGGTCTCCAGTGTTAGAAATACATTAAGTGGACCTTTGCAGTCACTTATTATGCCTGATTATGCAGCTGGAATGGGGAAGGTAGGCTCTGTTTGTAGTTAAATAACTTCTCAGATGCTTTTCTTTTCTTTTTTTTTTTTAACAGCAGCAATCTTCAAAGCATGAACGGGTCAGTGGCTCAGGCACAAAGCCGAGATTGATTTCCACCCTCCTACTCTTTGTTCCCGTGATTTAAAGAGGACAGGTTGTACTAAATTAGTTTGTCTGTGTTATTAATGGGATAGCCAATTAAACCCCCCTACGTTGGTGTCACGGCTAAACAATGCAGCTAAACAACCAGCTCACAGCGGCGGTTCGTACGGCTGGGGTTAATGAAATGGTTAACTTATGCTGATGTATAGATAGGATTAGGATCCATCTGGGCAGCGTGCCACTCTATTAGTGTGAAGTCTATGCTCTTTAAATACCACTGAGTCCTAACAGCTGTCCGTTTTCTCAACAAGCACAGCAATCTTCAGGGAAAGGATGAAATCTGTGCAGGTTTCTGGTTATAGAGCCGCGCTGACATCACTCGTTGCTCCAAACGTGCCCAGTTTCGACTCCTCGTGCTTTGACAGCTGGATGAAAAAACAATCCGGCTCGAAACAAGAGGACGATTGAGGCAGTGCAAGAAAGTTTCCATGAAATCAGCAGAGGGGCTGTGATTGACAGGGGAGAGAGAAGAAGGAAATATCATCAAGAATCGGGAAGGTATGTATTGCTATGTTTTCCTGCCTAAAATAAAGGTTGGGGTGTTAGCTTCTCAGCAGAGTTTTATTTTAGCTACATCAGTGCTCAGGTGGTCCAAAATACAGAGTAGATGTCAGTCCACTTTTGTTATTTTCTGTAATGAAAGATACCTCTGTCTGCTTCCCATTCCTTTATTAGGTACACCTGTTTAATTGTCTGACACAAATATTTTGAATCAGCCAATCAGAAGCCAACTATCAAATGCAGTAAAGAATCCAGACATGGTGAAAGCAACCAGTTCAAACAGAGTGTCAGAAGAGGGGAGGGCAGATGAATGTGTTGGAGGCTAACCTGAGTATTGCATAAACTGCTGTTAGATTGTAAAATAACATCGGCTGGTGCTATGAAATGAAATATGAACTATACTATAGCTGTATCCAGCAGGACGATACTCCACATCACAATGCTAATATCCGTTCAAACTGGTATCCTGAATATGGTAATGGGTTCACTGTTCTCCAAGGGCCTTCCCCAGTCAACAGATCTCCATCCAACAGAGCCCCCTGGGGTGTTTTGGAACAGCAAAGTGGACAAATCTGCAGCAACTGTGTCTGTGAATATGGACCAAGATCTATGGGGAATGTTTCTCAAACCTTGTTAAATCAATATGCCAATAAGACTCTGGACAGCGCCACATAACAAAGGTGATCCAGCTTGATTTTGACAAGGACTAATTAATGAATTGACCACTATGTTGGTGACATTTCTAGTTTGAGTTGACTACTCGTTAACGTTTTAATGTGTCAATCATGCCTCTCACTATCAGAGAAACCTCCACTTTTAACACATTCAGAACTCAGTTAAAAAACTGGTTAAAATCAAATCAACAATGAGCTCATTATTAGTACTTACTGATCTCCTGGATCATTACTCAGCCAAATGTCAGGATCGAGCGTTACCTTGTTAACCTGACTCCGACAGATGGATTTTGCTCCGCATATCCATCTGGAAACCTTCCGTTGAAGTAATTTTTGGGAAGGGGCGAAAATACTGGTTAGCTGATTGGCCTATGTTGGTGATAGACGAGGGCCAAATAAACCAATCAGATCAGCGAAGCATATGCGACGCGATACTAACAGAAGCTGACGGCGAAGAGGAGCCAATTGATAGATCAAACTCTTGCGAAACCAGTCAGGAGAAGAGCAAAAACATCTTTTCCTCTGAGAAAAGCCTCCCGAGCAGTGTTTTGCTCTTCTTTTCAGTGAAGAAATACTCTGTAATTCCGATAAAACTTTGCTCGATATGCCACGCTAGCGCTAGTTTCATCGGCTGGAAGTACCGCCATGTTCTTTAGACTGAACTGTTGCGGCTTCTCGTTGCGTCACACCTCAACCCGCCTCAACGGCAGCGCTGATTGGGCCGTTCGTTTGGTGAACTGCTCCAAATTTTCTGTAACGGAAGAGTAGCCAGACTGATCTGCAGTGTGAAACCTTGAAAGCTTCCAGCGAGGAATCAGGATGGTCTCACGAGGCTATTACCTTGTACCTTTTGCAGCTGCTTTTAATATCTCTGCTTCCTTCTTCTTCCTGTTAAAGGGAGTTTTTCCTCTCCACTGTCTCTACAACCATGCTTGGTGTGAGGGATTGTATTTGAGTCAATGAGTCGATGCAATCAACTGGTTTTCCTTAGATAGAAAACTTTGCTGGTTGAACTGTAAAAGTGTCTTGAGATGACATATGTTATGAATTTGGCGCTATATAAATAAACTGAATTGAATTTAGTTTAATTAAATATCTCTACATATTTATGCTGTATGACCTGCCCTTGCAAGTTTGTTTTATAATTTTTTTTTTGTAATTATTGTTGGCATTATACACCTTGCTCAGGGACAACAGTTGAAAACAAGCTTGATAGCTAATACTGACACATTTACAGAAATGTTCATCAATGTGTACCGTCCCTGACAAATAAATAAATAAATAAATAAATCTGATGTGAAGTTAGAGACAAAAGCAATTTAATTTATTGTGTTTTTGGAGTTTTTTCTGTCTATCTTGACTTTAAATGGCAAGTTTATGTGGTTCAAATTTCTTAGAAAAAGGTGATATTGCATTTTAATTTAGTAAACTGTAGTAAGACTAGAGGGTACCTGTATACCCACTGACATGACGCGCCCCCTCCAGACTATGCAGCCCTGGGCAGTGAATCATAGCAACTCATATAAAAGTCCCCTCTGATCAAAGACTGTGTGTGTTGTTCTATTTTTATGGATGAAAAATGAAGATTGGGCGCTCTGTGTCTTAGAATGGTTCTCACGATGTAAATGACTGGCTCCTTGGGTTGAAGAGAAGCTATGTGCATGAAATCTCAGCTTTAAAGGGATGATCCAGTTCCTTTGGATTTAAACAGCAGCTAAGGGCAGGAGACAGAGCGAAGGAAGAGGTGTCTTTGTCACATGATGGCTGTTGTATTGACCTATTGTGAATAAAACTGCAATTTATGGCAATTATCCATCATAAAGAGGGTATATGTCCAAATAAGATGAAATCCCAAGGTTGATTTTAGCGAAACTTCTAACAGGAATACAACAGGTGAAAATACGTTTTTACACATGCTATAAGTTATAATACAGATCATATTGGAATAGGAGAAAACAACCTTTCCTTCTTGAACAGTGGACTCGAGTGATCTGGTATTTCTTAGAGGGAGGGTCACATAGGTCCTCCACACATTACACACCTCAGGCCATGAGCACTCACCGACGCCCCCTCATCTGAGTCCGGACCCTGTCACATCTGGCCCTGAAGACCATGGACGTCCCCCCTCCTGCTCCACATGCACCAGTGGTTCCCATTTAACACCTGTTCGGCCTAATTTCCATTTTCGGGGACGCTGCGGATTTCAAATCATTTATCACTTCCCAAAGTGCTTCCACATGTGGGCTCGGCTTTTCCCAGTGAGCGGGGTTCTTGCCTCCGGCTAACCTTTTCTAAATGTATTAAAATTCAGTTTGGTCCAAAGAAGTTCAGACACTGATGTTTCATTGTGGTGATGTCTGGTAATTATTAGCCTAAATTACAGCTCCAGCATGTGACTTGACAGGCCGGACTCCATGTTTAAAATGAGAGATGGGGCGACGGAGGTAGGGCCAAGGTGGTCCGTCACGCTTTGTGGATTTTTTTTAAAAACTGCATTCCCCCTCAACTCAGGGATGTCAGTCAGAGCCAAACAGTTTCACCACCGTGGAAACACTTGTGTGGTTAGGGACCTGAGAGGGTCCGCTGGGGCCAGCTGGGTGAAGCCTGTGTCAAAAGCACTCCCCCTGTGGAAGGAAGACTCCCACATCAAGCTCCGATGCACACTGAATACCAGCTGAAGTCCAGTTAATATCTGGGGTCAGAGTTCATATTGTGAAACCAGGATTAGATCTCAAAGTGGGAAACCATTTGAATAAAAGACTAAATCTTAAATCAGATTATGTCTTTGGTCCAAAGTCTTTAAGCCTAACAGCATACCAGGGGTGTGTAATTGGTTGTGACAAAATGTGACGCAGCCTTCTTGTAAAAACTACTATGTGATTCCTGAATGCTGGGAATTATTCATACGCTGTTTAAAGACCCTCCCACACATTACTGTTTTTGCTTCTTGTCAGAGAAAACATTTTCATATAATCAAACATATTTCAAACCAGAAGTAAACCATTAAAATATACATAAAGCTATCCTTTATGTACTGTTTTTCTTTTCACTAAAATTAATACTTTAATTTTGCACCTCTCTAGGCTTTCTGAGGTTCCACTTATTTTTAAATGAACCCTTTTAATGAGTAAAAAGTTGAAGCTAACATATTTAGAATTGGGCAAAGACAACCTAAGAGAATTATTAATGGAGTTTTCAAGCAGGTTTTCTTTTGTTAAAGGGGTCTTGTTACGTACTATGACTTTACAAATGTCTATGCCAGTAACTACCCTTCTTTTGGCTTATTATATACCTTTTTTCTGTTTTACGCTTTGTTCTTGGTTAATTTGTGTGGAAACTTACGTGTTTTCAGTATACCGATGAAGATTCCCAGTCATCCAGGTCATAGTCATTCCGTAAAAGTTCAAAAAATATCCAGTGGACTTGTTTCAACAGAGAAGCGTTTCCGCCAACTCTCAGGAATAAATGTTAATTCAAATGTCTGGATCCGCAGTGAGTTTGAGTCTTATATAGACAAAGCCTTGTATCGCTTGGAAACAAGCAAATGGTAACCAAGTGGTAACGGATGAATGGTAACCCATAAATGTTTCCAAGCGATACAAGGCTTTGTCTATGACTCAAACTCAATGCTGATCCAGACATTTGAATTGAGAAAGCTTCCTGGAGAGGAGGCGAAACGTCTTCAGATCTTGGAAACCAAGTCCAGTGGATATTTTTTGAACTTTTACGTAAAGTGTTTTCAGTATTTAACAAAACAAGTGATGGGGTGTACGATATTATTGGTGGGCATCATGAGTAAACAAGGAAAAAAAACTTCTTCAGCGGAGGTGAGGAAAGAAAGAGGAAAAGTCCAAGATCAAGTGTGAAAAAGCACCAAACGTGTAAGATGACTAGAGGAATCATATATAAGTAGCCCTAAAAATAAAATAAAAACATTGGTGTTTGCAGAAAAGGAAGTTAAAGCTCTCTGAAGCTGCCAAGCTGATGGATGCGTCAATTAGTACGACCAGTAGATGTGATAGAGTACAGCAAAATTTCTGTCTGCAGATCTCACCCAGCGCAAAAATAATTTTCAGACAACAAAAGGACTAAGTAAACACTATGAGGACAAACGCTTGCTGTATAAAGCTTCATCATAAAAGGAACTCATGTTTCTTATCTTTATAGACCAATCCAATCCAACATAGCCTTAAATAAAAAGGTCCATCCATTGATCCATGTTCTTCCTCTTCATCCGGGGGCCGAGTCGCGGAGGCAGCAGTCTAAGCAGAGATGCCCAGACTTCTTCAATCCACACACACCTCCTCCAGCTGCTCTGGGGGGACCCCAAGACAACACCAGCTCAGAGTCATAGTCCCTCCAGCTGCAGTCCTGGGCCTTTCACGCAGGCCTCCTCCCAATGGGACATGCATGGAACACCTCCAGAAGCGAGTGCTGAGCAGGAGGCATCCGGGATAGATGGTTTCCCCCCGGGTAACTGAGCTCCCCACCTGATCTCGAAGGGTGTGCCCAGTTAGCCTGACGTAGTCCTACTCAATTCTAGTCAGAATATGAGATACTGCTCCATAGAGCTGTGATTATGGGGCGGTTTCGAATCTAAATCCAGGCAAAAATGCCTCTGCACTCAATTGATAGACCTACAACCAATAAGAGCAACGGAGTGCGGACGTATGTTGGCCAGGTAGGCATAGTTGTTGTCAACAAAATCAAAGCGCATGCAGTTGCATGCCTAGAATACGAAAATGAGCCTTGATCCTCGCTTCCTGTTCCTCTTTAAAATGAATTTGCTGTCTATACCTTCTTAGAACAGACCTAATAGCAGAATCTACTCACCTCTAAATCCCAGCAGCAATCAACCACGTCACCAAGCGCGCTTTGGTGACGTGGTTGACACGTTACTGTTGATAATCTGTCCATCATCGTATAAAGCCCGCCCTGACAATTTGATTGGCCCGACCAGATATTGGCTTAACATACTAACGCCATTGTTACACGCGCCAGATCAACTTCCGTAATTCCCAAACGCTGTGGGCGGGACTAAGTTCGAATGGCACCCAGGCTAGTGCCCAGCCACTGTGTGAAGGGAATCTCTTTTGGCCGCGCTGTGTATGCAGTGATCTTGTCCTTCTCGGTTATTACCCGCATAATCATGACCATAGGTGAGGGGGGGAACTTCGATCGATTGGTGAAATCGGAGAGCTTTGCCCCCCCCGACTCAGCTCCCTCTTCACCACAACAGTCAGATACAGCAACCGCATCATCACTGCTGACACTGCACTGATCCATCTCTCTATCTATCTCCATGAAAAGTAATAAATTAATGAATAATGTTTAAACTATGTCTGATTAACAGGCTTTTTAGAGTGACTTCGATAAAACCTGTCTGCCAGAATGAACTAGGCTCAAAAAAACAAAACAAAAGTAAAACAAGCAATAATTTGACATTTATTGAACCTGAGGTTTTAATAGTGAGGATCATTATCTATAACTAAAGAGAAAATAGAATAGTGGCTAACCTTCATAGGTGGAGCCAGCTAACCAGAATGACTGTACTAGTGCATCCAGAACTTATCAAAGAATCTGTCAACCTCTTTCTTGTTAACTTTGAGTTAATTTCCCCACCTCATTTAAATTTGATCCTGAATAGTGATGTTAGAATAACGCTTCAGAACCTGAAGAACCTGCCGTAGGTAATGGAACCAATATTAATGACCCTAAACATACTTAGGTTATGTAGCAGGAGTCGATCCAAAGGACTTAAACCTTTGCACCTCAAAATGTTTTTGAGTGGCTTATACTAGCTTCCAGGAGGCCGAGAGACCAAAACAAGCTCTCCATGCTTCCAAATCTTCCATTGTTGCTGCGTTTGACTATTTGGAGCCAAAAGTCACACAGGATAATTTTTGATTCATAGTTTTCCCCAAATAATTAAAATAATCTTGTGTTTTGTATTTCTCCAGGTTATTTCTTTTAACAAATGTAATCTAAAACAATGAAACGTGACAGAGATGCAGAAAGAGAAGACATCTTTAATAGAGTTTTTACAGCCATGATGTAAACAAATGGAAAATCTGAAAACCCATTTCAGCTCTGAAAAAGAAAAAAAAAAACTAAATACAAAAGATAAAAACACAGCAGGGGTCTAATTGTGTCTCCATCAAATTAAATAATAAGAAAAATTCAATTGGATTAGAAACTTATCATCAGCACACTTTTCATGTTCAAGGGTATTTGGTACAGACTTGGAGAGAAAAGATATTTTCATAAACACAGGAAAAAGAAAATTATTTAATGTTATTGAAAAAAGGAAATTAGTGTTTACAAAGTATGTTTTTTTTTTTTTTGAGCTCCTTCTTCAAGTGGAGAATGTATGAAACTGTGCTGTAAGTGTTCTTAATTAAAGTAGGCTGTGAAAATGTGCACTAATCAGATATGGTTGGTGACAAAGTCCATGAAATTACTAATTAGAATTTCATTAAAAGGTAGCGCGTTATCATCTGAGGAAATCGTAACCTTTAAAATGCTTTCAGGAAGGCGGTGAGCCTTTTTTAAAGGGACTAAAAGAGAGAAACGAACTGCTTTTGATGTAATATCTCATTTAGGATTCGAGCTAAATTGAACCATTTAAACATGTCATTGTTTTGGACATAATTTATCAGACTAATTAATGGCAGTTATTGCCTGGGTTGGGGCGGCTGACGGAACAGCAGGGAGAGATCTCACAGACAAACATTTTGCCTAAATTTTACTTATTAATATTCATCGTTAGTCAGCATGAAACATGCAAAACATTTGCAGTTTTTCATTAGACTCCCTGAACTAATGCTTTGATACATATAGGACATAATGGAAGAACTTAATCTAATACTCTGATCTTATGACTCATTCCATTTAAGTTCAGGCTGAAGGTTTATTTATTTTTTATTTTTTTAATCTTTTTTTATTAGAAAAAATTCAATTTAAAAGAATAGGTGCAACTATCATTGCAAAAAATCTAAATCTTGATAAGTAATTTTTCTTAAAATAAGTGCATTTGTTCTTGAATTGAGGAGATAAAAGAGACATCTTGCCAATGTAACAAGACAGTTTAGATTTAAAATAAGAAAACACAATTGCATTCTCTTATTTCTAGTGAATACTATCTAATTATCTTATTTTAAGAGTAAAAATACTGATTCCATTGGCAAACTATCTCATTTACCTTCTCAAATCAAGGGTAAATACACTTAATTTAAGAAATTTTTACTTATTTCTAGATCACTTTTCCAGTGACAGTGAACAAAAAGGATAATCAAACATTGTTATTCGTTTTACAGAGAAACCAAAGAAAAACCACAAAAAGAAACTCATTACAAACCCATA
Source organism: Cyprinodon brontotheroides (assembly GCA_018398635.1). Classification (NCBI taxonomy): domain Eukaryota; kingdom Metazoa; phylum Chordata; class Actinopteri; order Cyprinodontiformes; family Cyprinodontidae; genus Cyprinodon; species Cyprinodon brontotheroides. The sequence continues at coordinate 4,406,834 of JAGKQL010000052.1, forward strand.
TCAACTAAAATAACTTCCCTCTTAATTATCTACAGTGAAAAAATGTATGTTTATGCACAAAAATTAATCAAATTGTCCGGTCCTAAAAATATTTGCATTTACTGAGCAGTCAGTCCGAAAATGTCCTGAGAAAGTTGTTTGTCGATACTTATGAGCAGAAGATGGGGAAGTAACATCTAAGTACAAATACATGCGCTACTGTACTCCAAGTAGATTTTTCTGATATTTTTACTTTACTTTACTGCTTATTTTGTATGGCGACTTTCTACTTTTTACTACTTACATTTTTACACACAAATATCTGTACTTTTCTACTCTCTTACATTTAAAAAGGTGGCTCGTTACTTTAGTTTTGAATCATTTCAATGGAAGCTATCGCTTTTATTTTTCGCGCCATCAATACCAAATTCAATCTAATTGGATGGAATCTCACGTTGCATTTGACGCATTACCACTTCGCGGCAAATGCGAATGATTACGGCCGTATTCATTGGCTGACAAATCATTTGCAGCAATTGGTGGCGGTGGCGCTAGCATAGTAAGCATGGACGACGCAGATGATTGAAAATGAACACAACGGAGATCTAGTCCTATTGGCAGACATCCATTTAAAATGTAGGCAACGGCATGAAAAAAGTGGTTTCTACTTTTTACTTTTATACTTTAAGTACATTTACAAGCCTGTACTTTGTTACTTTTACTTGAGTAAAAGAAGTTTAATCAGTACTTCCGCTTTTACCAAGAGTATTTTAACACAAGTATCTGTACTTTTACTCAAGTACGGAAAGTGAATACTTTTGCCATCTCTGCTTATGAGTGTTTTCCTGTGATTTTCAAAAAGTCCTATGAACAGTTTCCAGCAATCCAGTGACTTATTTTCAAAAAGTTTATAGTTCCTGCAAATGTATACTGAGTGTCTTGCGAGAGAAAGGATTATATTGCGTAAGGTGAGCAGATGTAAAGAATGTTGTCTTTTTTTCTGTGTTACAAAGGAAAGGAGAGGAATTATTTTGCAGGTTTTCAGTCCTTTATTCAGCTTCATTTGTCTTTTAGGTTATTAAAGCCTACACAGCATGATGGTGCCACCTTCGTGCTTCCCTATTTGTGTGTTCAGGGCGTTTGGTGTCTGCATCTAAGCAATGCACCTTATGCATGTTTGTTGCTTTCTTTCAATGGTGACTTTCTGGCCATATTCATGTTAAACATAACTGGTAGTTGCCTTTTCGGTTGATTTTTGAGCTTTGAGAGATGTCAATAGCTTGGCATTTTGTCAAAAACCTTAACTCTGCTTACGTTAAACTGTCTCTGGCCTGTCTGCTGTTTTCTTTAGTTTTCACAGTCTTAATTGTTCACTGATGTTCTCTAACAAACTTCTCCAGCTTGCACAGGGCAGCTGCTTCATACTTTATATTATAAACAGTTGGACCCTTATAAAATGTTGACTTCTAACATTAAACTGGAGGATTAGAAAATTTAGGAACAGGCTGAAACGCTACGTTTCCTATGTAAAAGGTGTCTACATTTTTTAATTGATATTTTTACCAATTTTGCACAGAAATGCATGAAACCAATTTGGCATTTTGCCCCCAATTGTTTGACAAAAGGTCTAAAGTTTGCAATTTTCAGTCAGTGCAGCGTGTCGTCCACATGACCTCCTGCTTGATTGCTATTCCTGCCATCAGTTGGTCAGGATGGACTGTGTTAGTCCAACGGATCATATGTCGGCACTCAGGCCTGTTTATCTGAAGGACAAGCGCTGGAAGAAAAGACAATCTGTTCCACAGTTAATGACTCCTTGATTTCAGCGCCGCAGAGTTCACTCTCGTCTGCAATCTAGTCCCGGCAACAGCATTACACGCACGCTGTCGACATTGGGAAGATATGTGTAGAAAGCTGATTAACTGATAGTTCACTCTGGTAACACCCATGAGTCAGAGGTGAGTGTGAGTGAAAAGTAATACTGTAGGCTTCCCCTGTGTCGTGCCCTCTGCAGAGGTGCTGGCCTCCTGCAGATGTTGAAGTAGGAGCGCCGTCAGAGAGGAGAGGTGCAATTTGGGGTCGAAACTGTCTGTTTGAATCTCTGCTGTTTTTCCCTCTGACTTTATGGAGTCAGATGGTTTGGATGGAATCAGAAAAGTGATCAGGCCCTATTCAAATCTAAGGTTTCCCATTATTCTATCTGCCAGTGTGATGCAAAGCAAGGCATGTTGAGAATGCAGCGGTGTAATGTGCCCTGCAGGCTTCATAAACCTAGATACCTACCACGATCGCAGCGTTCTGTGCTGCAGCCTACATGTGTACACATGTAACAGCACCCTTGGAACATAAATCATTGCAAGGCAAAATTCAGAATAGGACGCCGCTGAAAGCGTCTCACTTCTTGTTTTTATTTGTAATCAGAGATCTGACTGCCTAAAATAAAAGCAGGAGTAATTTTCCTTGTTAATGCTTGGTGCTTGTCAGCACCCAGTGCTGTCGGTTTGATTTGCAGCACAGCCTCTGGTTCCTGAAATGAAAACTAATTTGCACCTTTGCATGGGTGTCACTGAGGTATTTATTTGAGAGTGTTTACCTGTAATTAAAGCAGATGGCCAAACAGCCGCTGTTAAGCATGCTAACAAAGCTGGAATAACATGGTCCTAAGGCTTTGAATGTCAGCAGAACAGCAGTATTCAGTCTGACCATCCGGGGTCAGACTGAATACGGACTCACAGGACTGCAGACCACGGCTCCAAAGCTCTTCTTTACTGTGGAGAAGTCGCTTTAATTTCATTAATTAGCTGACACAGTATACCAATCGTTGGGGCAAACTGCCCAATCTCTTTGAGCTTCATTACTTTGCTATTCCATTGATGCTGCTTAACATTAATTAAAAATTATTGGAATTTTATTTATACATTTTACTTAATAGTCATATACACTCACGGCCACTTTGTGGAATACCTAATAAAGTGGCCGGGTTGGACCCCCTTTTGCCTTCCAGCACCTTGGGTTGTGCATTGGCATAGATTCAACAAAGGTGCTGGAAGCATTCCTCAGGGAGTTTGGTCCATATTGACATGATGGCATCACACGGTTGCCGCCAGATTTATGCGGCTGCACATCCATGATCTGCGAATCTCCCCGTTCCACCACATCCCAAAGATGCTCTATTGGATTGAGATCTGGTGACTGTGGAGGCCATTTGAGTACAGTGAACTCATTGTCATGTTCAAAGAAACCAGTCTGAGATGATTCAGCTTTTATGACATGGCGCATTATCCTGCTGAAAGTAGCCATCAGAAGTTGGGTACATTGTGGTCATAAAGGGATGGACATGGTCAGCACGACAACAATACTCAGGTAGGCTGTGGCGTTTCAACGATGCTCAATTGGTACCAAAGGGGCCCAAGGTGCCAAGAAAATATTCCCCACACCATGACACCACCACCACCAGCCTGAACCGTTGATACAAGGCAGGATGGATCCATGCTTTCATGTTGTAGACGCCAAATGCTGACCCTACCATCCGGATATCGCAGCGAAATCGAGAGACTCATCAGACCAGACAACGTTTTTCCAATCTTCTATTGTCCAATTTGATGAGCATGTGCAAATTGTAGCCTCAGTTTCCTGTTCTTAGCTGAAAGGAGTGGCACCCGGTGTGGTGTCTTCTGCTGCTGCTTAGCCCATCTGCCTCAAAGTTGGGACGTACTGTAGCGTTCAGAGATGCTCTTCTGCCCACCTTGGAGTTTGTATTTGGTGGTTATTTGAGTCACTGTTGCCCCTTCTATCAGCTCGAACCAGTCTGGCCATTTCTCCTCTGACCTCTGGCATCAACAAGGCATTTCCGCCCACAGAACTGCCGCTCACTGGATGTTTTTTCTTTTTCCGGACCATTCTCTGTAAACCCTAGAGATGGTTGTGCGTGAAATCCCGGTAGATCAGCAGTTTCTGAAATACTCAGACCAGCCCTTCTGGCACCAACAATCATACCACGCGTTCAAAGATCCCACTCAAATCACCTTTCTTCCCCATACACGATGCTCGGTTTTGAACTGCAGGAGATTGTCTTGGCCATGTCTACATGCCCTAAATGCACTGAGTTGCCGCCATGTGATTGGCTGCTTGAAATTAAGTGTTAACGAGCAGTTGGACAGGTGTACCTAATAAAGTGGCCGGTGAGTGTGTAATTCCTTGTCTAAGCATAAATATTTGTTTTATTTTTTTTATTACTGCCTATTGTTGCCATCAGGTCAACGCCAAGGTTGGCTTTGACTTTATTTTTACAACCTTTCCTAAAAGACATTTTCAAAGATGTCGGGTCAGTGGAGTAAAAACCAATATAATCTTTTTGTTTTGCCACTATATTAGCCTAGCGTCACAGTTAATAGCTTATTTGCTTTTCTAACATCTATGCATAAAATCTATCCAACGGTAGCAAAAGAAATTATCCTTGTACCAAAGTATGACAACCAGTGCTGTAGGTTTTGTGTATCACAGGCAGTATATTTATTCCTCCTTATGAGGACGACAAATAATATCTTTGTTTTAAAATATAGGGGCTACTTCTGAATTTTTTTATTCCATTGTGTTGCTGTGTTTGTCATTAAGCGCTGCCGCTGAAGGACTACAGGGTGGACATTAAGGCGATAATCTCCATGCACATGCCAGACTTCCCTTAAAAAGACTTGAAAATAAAGCTGTGACAGATCAGTGAATTGCAGGCTTGTTAAAAAATAACCCATTGAGATTCCTATAAGAGGCATTTTTCCCCACACCACCTCCGAATTCATGTTCCTTGTCTACAGGATTGTGAGATGTGTTTAACAGCACCACACTGAGATATGCACTAAATACCGGCTGAGCAACAAAAAAATCCCCATATCTGTCATTAAACGGATCATAGAGTATAATCATCGTTTTACAATTGGAACACACGCTGTAATATTGCATTCAGCAGTCCTGTGCAGTCACTATACTTTCTGACATGATACCACAGCACATAATGCAGCCTGTAATTATCTGTTTTCTGAAGGTGGAGTGGCTTGTGCGCCTTTCAGAAATGCTTTTCTTTTCATTGGGAATCACCTACGCTCTGCCTCTCTGTCCTTTCACCAGGAAGTTAAGCAGGTTCACACCAGGAGGGGCTGTAAGAACAGTAGCCATCCAGCTGGGAAAACAAAAGCAATAAAGCACACCTTCACATGCTTTTCTGCACAAACTACATATTTATTTCTTGTTTTGTCTGGCTGGAGATTCATAAGACTCCAATCAACCAGAAACACCATGATTAAACTGCTATAAAGGTGTCATATCAGCTCTAAATAACCAAAAAAACGGGTTTGGTTTTATTTTACCCATATTCTGACTTAATTAATCCATTAATTAAACTTTATTTGTAAAGCGTTGCAGATATATGTAACACAAAATACTGTGCAGAATTTAAAAACAGACAAAAACACTTGTAATTATCAGAAAAATAACAATTAACTTGGATAACACTTAACTACTGGGGACAAAAACAACTGAAAGAACTTTAAAAGTCAGGGAAATTCTGATCCATCAATAAGAATGAATTCCTTGAGAATTCCTTGAGAATCAGGAATTGGGAATCTAAGACAGATCGGCATTCTTCTGGGTTTCTATTTTCTGAAATTTCATGGTAGCCATTCTTTTCCAGTCTCTTATTGTTAAATCTTGATCTCTGCCAGTCCTGGGGAGCTACTGCACTGCAAAAACAGTCTAGAAATAAGTAAAGATTTCTTAAATTAAGTGTATTTACCCATGATTTAATTTGATAAGGTAAGTAAGAGGATTTGCCAATGGAATGAGTATTTTTCCTCTTAAAATAAGATAATTAGATAAAATTCACTTGAAATAAGAAAATGCAATTGTTTTTCTTATTTTAAATATAAATTGTCTTGTTCTATTGGCTAAGTAAGTGTTATCACTTACCTCCTCAATTCAAGAAATAATGCACTGATTTTAAGAAAAATTGACTTATTAAGATTGACATTTTTTGCAGTGTGCCCAAAAAACAAGCCACTACACTGCAAAAGATGAAAACAAGTGCATTTCTTCTTGAATTAAGCTAGGTAAGTAAGACTCTTTGCCAATGGAAACAATTTAAAAATAAGAAAAAAGGCTACAGTCTCTTATTTAAAGTGCATAATATCTAATTTAATCTTATTTTAAGGGTAAAAATGGTCATTCTATTAGCAGATCATCTTATTTTCCTACTGAAATTTAAGGTAAATACACTTGCTTAAAGAAATTTTTACTCATTATCAGAACGTTTTTGCAGTGTAGAGCTTTAACCCCTGGGGAAAGAAATGGCTTTGCAACTATTTACAGAATGACTGGTACTTTCAGTATTTAGGTTGTATTTATTTGCATTTCTTTATGCTACAGCTCAGGTTGAATCAGGCCTGATAACATTAGAAAGAAGAAACTAGTTTCTTCATGACTTAACAAGCGTGGCATTTCTATTTTTTAGATTGGGTTAGGAAGATATTTTTGCTTTGCAAATATTACCATCGAAAAGTATCATTTATCATGATAATATTATTGACACGACATCCAATAATCTTGTAGGGAGCAAACACTTTCCTGCAGAAAAGCCACTCCTTCCTGCTGTCTGGGTTTCCTCATTGGTACATATAAAAACACAGGGAGGGAGGAGGAGTTTAGGAGCACGAGGAGAGAAATAGAGGGTAAAAAACATTAATTATTAGCCCCAGTGGGATCTCTTATATTCTGTCTGGCCTGGACAACACCAATTAATACAGCAATTATTATCCTGGCCCGTAGCACAGGGTTGACTAAGCTGGCTTGTCTTCTGACGATTATGGTGCAGGGTGGGGGTGGAGGAGGGGGGTGTGAGCAGCTGAAGAGAGGCTTGCTGGAGTGAGATTATTCATCTGCACTAAACCTAACTTTTATGATGCCGCGGTGATGGGAGGAATAGAGCAAGAGTAATTTAGTCTGCAAATTTCGACTCAGCATAACAGCAGCAACACAATCTCCCTGCAGATTAATTTCTGTTGGGTGTCATCTTTAAGGGTGTAGGGCAGCATCGGCCTGATAAAGAATGAACCGGGCAGCCGTACTTCAGCAACAAGCTGAACTCTTCGCATGAGACCCTCTCAATCCTGTGTGACAGGTGCACAGAGGAGGGTGCTACTTCTCCTCTCCTACCCCTGAGGTCTTATTCCAGGCTCTGACCCAGGCCTGCAGCACATTCATTCCCCAAACACTGCCTCTTTCCCCCTCCCCTCTCCAGACTCGGATAATTCGCCAGCGCATGCACATGTAAGCAATAGCTCCACCTAGTTTTTGCTCATGCTTCTCTTTTTTAAGGCAACTAAATGAGGCTTGGATGGGAGAGAATCCGCTGTTACAAATAAAATACCGTTCCCCTATTATCCTCCTACTCCAGTCAAATTATCCACTGTGCTCCATTCTTCCTCGTCATCTCCTTGGACAGGAGAGCTCGCTGTCTCTCTTGTTCTATTTTCTGCACCACCCCGTACCCCGTCGCAGCTCCCCTGCAGTGACAGCCCCTTGCAGGAGCATCTTAAGCACACATGCCCCCTTCTCCCAGCAGCCAGTGTAAAATCTGTGCTGACAGCCAGTGAAAACAACACGGATGCTTGCATGTTATCTTGACACGGCCATGTTAAGCTCCGCTCTGGTGATGCTAAATGGTCGTCATAAACCTTTTAGGATCTGCGCGGCCTAGTGTGGACTTTTGTAAAGAAATAAAAAAAAAGAAGCATTATGCTGTGTAATATGTTTATGTTCAAAGTGGACTCAGCTTTCACAGAGCTGCAAGAGTCAGGCATGTTATCAGGACAACGGAAACCGGCAAGGTGTTCGGATAGATGCACAATGCTTCACATTTTTCGTGTTACAGCACATTCTTCAGTGATCTTTACACCTAAAACATACCGTTGACGTCCCGCTTTGTGCTCTCTAGTTTATTTTTTGCTTTTCTGTGTCATCAATCGGCAAAACAATTACGGTCCACAGGATCTTGTCTAACAAGCCCTCGCAGTACTAAGAATGATTTGATGGCGGGTATTACATGAGGAACCCATCTCTGGATTAGTGACGAACACAATAAAGGCTGAAATAAGTGGAGGAATATGTAACATCCCTTTCATGGAAGATGCTTAGGTGACTACTGCCACGAGAGGATTTGTCAGCATAACACAGGATCTCAAACAATAATGTGCGCGCGATAGGACACCACGGAGCACATTCACAGCCCAATTCGCCGGCTGTTGTGTAAATGGATTTCATCTGCCATGATTCCAAGCGAGGGGGCCAGAAAAGGATGCCGCTCTGGTTTCATCATCGTTTAGTTGAATGCATTGAACCGTCCACACTTTCATCTTAAAAACAGCGCTGGGAGATGCTGACGAATTTCATAGTAACCCCAGTAAAGATTTAGAGAGAAATCCTTAATATAAATCAGTTTTTCTTATTGCCAGGGGGGGATTTACCATTACAGGCAGTTGCCTAGGACCCCAAGTTCCTGGGGGGTGCATAAAACTCTGTTTACATGTTTACATTTGTGCACATTAATTTTGTTTTTGATAAAAATCCTTTCGCTAAAATGCCATCAGAACGCTTATAATATGAAGTGTGTCTCTGCCCCCCCTTCAGCGTCCACCATATTGGATCAGTCCATTTGCTGCACATGTTCAGAAAGGTCCAAACAGACAGCAGCAAACCATTTGAAAACAAACCATGCAAAGAGCAGTGTTGCCAACCCCAGCTTTGAGTACGCTATATTTAGCCACTTTTTCGAACCCTCTAGCACTTTGATTTCTAAAGCTCCTAGCGCCAATTAGACACTTTTTTCTGCTTTCTGGAGACTTTGGAACAACATCTCAGATAGATCCTGTCTCTCAACTCTCAGAAGCGAGTAGATTAGTAACCCAGCCTCCTGCTCTCTCCTCTATCTTACGATATGCTGTCATGATTCATGCAGCTATTATTTCATCAAATGAAAAATGGAGAACAGATAAGCGAATCATGGCTTGTCTACAGTGAAAAGAAGGACTGGGTTATTTACTTGCCTTTGGAAACACAGGAAGGAGCAATCAGCTAAGTGAGGCTTAGTGCTCACTTAGCTGATTAACTAAATGGCAATCAGCTAAGTTCTAGGGACACAACCTAGAACAGATAATGGGATGTCCCTAATCTATTAACGTTTCTCTATCTGTAGAATGGGTCTGTTTTATGTTTTGTCTTCTCAATTCAGAAGGCCCCCTACCTGTCTTTGCCTAGGGCCCCAAACTTCCTAAAGCCGCCCCTGCTTATTGCAGGAGCGTCCTCTCACAAAGTTTAAAAGTCCAACTAATAATCTGAATAAAACACAAATAAGGTGGGATTATTTAATTTGCTTTAACATTTCTCAACAGTGAAAGTCGACATAAACTGAACATTTCATTATATTATATATATATTATTTGTTGAAAACTGTGCATAACTTTGGTTAAATAATGCTAATGGAAAAGCAGAAATTAAAGTGAGTCATATTTTTAGACATGTTGACATTTCTAGATGTTCTCATGGAAATTTTTTTTATTAAAAAGGTTATTGAGGAAAAAAAATGCTTCTCTAAACCATTAAAATGTTTTAAAATGGTCGACCTTTTAACCTTCCCCTAAAATCTCTAAAAAAAAATGTAACTTCATAAAATTATATTTTTAGATGCTGTTAGTGAACCAGTTGGAGCAAAATAAAGGGCCTGATCTCTTTGTAAACGTAATAATTAAAAACTTTAACCTGATCTTTTAAAGTTATTATAACTTCTACAGGTTTGTAGTAATTGAAGCTGGAATGTAAATGCACACAAATACCTTAAGAGTATAAACCTATGAAATACTACAAAGGATGCTTTAGATACAGGGTTTATGCATCAAGTTCAAATTTCATAATAATAACACAAAATATGGCATTTTCACAAATAATACCTAAAATATTTTGTACAATTCCCATATTTTTTAAAGAGGTTTAAACTGAAAGAAGAGGACCTGGACATTTAAGTAGGCTGACACAAATCAGGGTTTAGAGAGAAGGGAAGACAAAGCTCAGAGGAAAAGGACTCTGGGATCAGCAGCGGCTGCGTCGAGGAGTAAGGCGTCCATACATAGGCTGTGGACCCTGCTAATGCATTCTATATTGTAGTCACCCCCCAAACAGGTTCAGAAAGCTAAAAAGGGTCAAATGTTATACATCAGATTTTAGTTCCATTGAAAAAGCTGAAACAAGTCAGATCCTTAAAGCTAGAAAGATTAAAAAACAAGCAACATTCAGACGTGAACCAAAATCAAAGGAATGAATCTTGTCGCCCCTTATGATATTAGGTTAACTAGCCTTCAGTGTCCAATATGCTGCATTGGCATATTTTTATTTACAAATGTAGTTGGCTTACTACCAGTTTATCTAATGTTATGTATGTCACTTAATTATCAACAGTCTCTGCTCACAGGCCCTTTTTTATTTTATTTATTTATTTATTTACTGTTACTGCACAAATTAGGTCTCCCGCTTTTATCCGGGACCGGGTCACAGGGGGCAGCAGACTTAGCAGAGATTCCCAGACTTCCCTCTCCGCAGACACCTCCTCCAGCACTGCTGGGGGAAGCCTAAGGCGGCTCCCAGGCCAGCCCGAGACATAGTCTCTCCAGCGTGTCCCTGGGCGTCCCCTGGAGCCTCCTCCCGTTGGGGCGTGCCGCTGGAACACCTCCCGAGGGGGCGTCCAGGGGCCATCGAAGAAAGATGTCGAGAGCTTCACCTCAACTGGCTCACTCTGATGTGGAGAGAACGGCTCTACACTGGAGCACTCTCCGGCGCTGTGTGAGCTCCTCACCCTATCTCTAAGGGAAGGCCCAGCCATTCCCTCGGGGGAGGAAGCTCATTTTCAGCCGCTGGAATCTAGGATCTTGTTTCTTTGGGTCATGATCAGATTTCATGACCATAGGTGAGGGTAGGAGCGGTAGACCCGACCGGTAAGTAAAGAGCTTAAACTTTTCGGCTCAGCTCTCTCTTCACAACGACAGACGATTGCAGCGTCCCATTATTACGGCAGCAACGCACGGAAGATCTATCCGTCTCTCTCAGCTCCATTCTTCCCTCACACAAGTGAACAGGACCCCAAGATACTTGAACTCCTCCACTTGAGGACCTGATTTTATTTTATTTATTTAGCTTTTTCAGTACATGTTGAACTTGGGAAACATTTCTGGGTGTATTCAGGTTTCATGGTTCTGAAGAAATATCCCACTACACCTTGGAGCTTGGAGTCCTGAGGTTCTGAGTCCGAGCCCCACTCCCACAGACTGCCACTCTGGGTCTCTGAGCAAAGACCCTTAACCCCCACACTGCTCCCCGGGCGTCGCACAATGGCAGCCCACTGCTCCCCAAGGGGATGCGTTAAATTCAGAGATAAATCTCTCCAATTTGAGATCAATAAAGTTCAGTTATTATTATTATTATTCAGCACTGTAAAAAGATAGTAAACCTACAAAACTGAAATAAGTTGAATTATACATAGTTTTAGAGTTTGTGATGGTAAAATATTTTATATATATAAAAACACGCTTTTTTCAGGCTTAATTATTTAAAAAATGTGTGTGATATTCAATTATTCAAGCTAGACACTTTAATGTCTAGCTTGAATAATTCAAGCTAGACATTAAAGTGGTTCTATTATAATAGAAAAGTGGTGTAAGGCAGAGCTCTCACATGTTTAGGATGATTTAACTCTTTATTGGTAAGAATGAAAATTAACAAACAAAATAACCATTGTACACATTTAAAGGTAAAGTCTACAAAGAAAGTTACCTAGTAGGTTTACATTTGTGATAGTGAGACTGAAAAAGGTTTTATCCTGTTATACCTTGGAGACGTTTTTACTTCCTCTTTATTGTCTGTGTGACAAAAATATTACACGACTATACTGCTATTCCAACAAGAGGCATTTTTATTTTGCTTCCCTCGAAATTGGGTTTTGCCAACTTTTAAGTCTGCTAACAATATACAAGTTATACAATAATTTGTATGTCTCTAAAAGTCTGTTATGCAGGCTATTGGCTTACAGGTAATAATACATCGTTTAGCGATTGGCTAAACCCTGTTTATAATTGACACATCCGCGAGGTCCATGTGGCCAAATTACGTCAATTTGGCAGCCATGACATCCTCCTAGCCTAAACTTCCGCAATGCACACCTAGAATAATATATACTTTACAAACAGCTGAGTGCTGGAAAACATGGCAGAAGATCAACAGTTTCTACTGGAGATGGTTTGCAAATATAAACATCTAGAAACATCTAATTAAGTGGCTTATAAATATCAATATGATAAACAGATTTTCCAAAACTCATTAAAAAAAATTACTGTCCCTTTTAGAAGAAATGATGAGCTTTAAAAACGTTGGAAACAGCTGTTTTCTGCTTCTACATGTTGAGTACTGCTGTAAACTTCCCATCTTTGCTGTAAATAACCATTTAGATTCAACAGGATAATAAATACAAAGGGAAAAACTGCACTGAGAATAAAAGATGCAAATATTGTCTCCGCCTGTCTTAATTCTATGCAGAATGCTATCAAGCATAACTGAGCCTGTACTGTGTAAATCTGATCAAATATAACTGCAAATATAACTGCATGGTCACTTTAGAAGTTATTTTCCATTAACTTTTGTTAAGATGTAATAATAATATATTATTTTGGTAAAGAATATGGGTTAGCAAAGCTAACTTTTTATTTAGCTGTTTCCTCAACATTTCATTGGTGTTGGCCAGGCTAGGTTGTCAGAGTTGCTATTGTTTAAAATAGTTTAATTATTTCTGTTTGTGTAGAAATAGATTAGGTTTAGACCAGAGGTAGAAAGAGTACTAAAAAATTGTAATTGAGTAAAAGTATCTTCTCTGCATAAAAATTTAATCTCAATAAGTCATTTTTTCTTAAAATAAGGAGTGCAATTTTACTTGAATTGAGGAGGTAAAGTGAAACACTTTGCCAATGGGAACAAGCACAATTTACATTTAAAATATAAGAAAAAACAATTTTATTGTCTTATTTCAAGTGAATATTATCTAATTTTCTTATTTGAAGAGTAAAAATACTCATTCCATTGGCAAATAATCTAATTTAACTGCTCAAATTATGGCTAAATACGCCTAATTTAAGAATTTTTTACCTTTTCTAGATTGTTTTTGCAGTGTTTACTTTGCCTAAATTTTAATCAGAGTAAAAGTAAAATTACCCATCTCAAAATTTACTCAAGTAAAAAAGTTCAAAATTACTTCATTTAAAATGTAAATTGAGTAAAAGTTACTTAGTTACTTTGAGGTTATTTAATGCAAAAAGGATGAGTCATGAATTGAATTGACCACAAGGTGTTTTAATAGATTTCAAGAGCGTATTTCAGTGGACATCCACACTTGCAAAATAACCTGTACCATAAAGTGCAAACAACTTTTTCAATCCTACTGTCCAACAGACACCATGATAGGAATAAAAGAAATTCAAACTACATTTTTAAAGTTTTCAAAATGCACACAAAATTAAATGCCCAAAAAGATGCCAGAAATCAAACTAAAACGCAACAAGATGCCACTGTTATTAACAAGCTCCTCATTTTAATGATTTTAACTGACACTTGTTTTTCGTCAATTGCTTATATACTTTGAATTGTGTAAATAAAGTGCTGTTAAAAGGATTTAAAAGTCGTCTTCTATTTTTTAAAGGCGATTAAGTGTCGGTTCCGTGACACAGGGGGTTTAAATTTCCGGCCGCATTTAATTTTTCACCATCAGTATTTATTTTTTTTTTTTTTTTTACTCAGTGAGTGAGGGTTTTAAATGTAGCGAAGTAAAACTACTTAGGTTAAAATTTACTCGAGTAAAAGTAAAAAGTACATATTTCGAAAATTACAAATTACTCATAAAAAGTACTCAATTACAGTACTTGCGTGAGTAAATGTAATTAGGGTTACTTTCCACCCTGGTTTAAACAGAAAGCTGCCTTTTCTGAGTGACACACTTCCCACTTTTTCCCACTTTAAAGATTGACCAAGACAAAATGGAATCTGTGTGATCTCATACAGGAAGACAGGAAGTAATATGTTACTGATAAATGTCTTTAGACCAACTGAAAGGTAAAGTTTGATTTCAAATCAACAGGGAGCTTTTAGAAGAAAAAAAAAACAGATTTTTTTTTTGTCTGGAATGTTCTTAAAATAACTGCTTCATTTATCTTGAGATTATGCTGCTGCAGTAAAAGATGAATTTACTTAAACTTTTTTATGTTTCTCTGCTAGTTGTGCATTATTTTCAATAATGCACATATTATCTCCAGCAGATCACAGCTTTCAAGCTTTTATCTGGTAGGTGCAAGATGCTCCTTTCCAGCAGCAGCGTCTTTTATTCAGACGGGTGTTGTGTTGGGTTTCAGTGGCGAGAACTGGCCGGGCCTGCAAAGGGAAGGTGCTGTCATTGTCACTGTGAGGTGTAGGATAACCGCTCTTGAGCAGGTTGTAATTAGAGTGGCAGAGGTGTAATGAGGGTGCAAGATTCCTGCTCCTAAAGCCGCTGCCAAACTGAACCAGAGTGCTAAAGGCAAGTCACCGACAGGCGTCCCAGCCAAAGCAGGTAAGTACCCCATCCACCTTCTCAAACTGCTGTATCAGATGCTGTTTTTGCATCAAAGTCTCTCAGACGTTCTGCAGGGATTCCTCAGAGAGGGAAATGATAATATTATGAGCAAGAATAATAATAATTGAGTTATTAAGTGATTCTCCAGTGGGGAACGGGAGCGCTCAAAATCTTCGTAAGACGTGAAAGAATTTTGGTTTACTGATTGACTCCCAGGTGAAAGTGTTGTCTCTTCCTGGCGGTTGTTTGAAAACACAACATTTTCTCGCTGCCTCATCTTTAGGTGGTCACAGTTTAACCAACATTCGCAGCACACTTCCCAACAAGCACACACACAGAATAAAAATGGGCAAAATGAAAACTTCTGTCAGACTCAGATTGAAATTTATATCAGTTTGTCAGGCGAAAGCCAAAAATGATCTTACTGCACATTATTTTGATAAGTTTTGTGCCAGAGATAGAGAAGAAATGGAGGAAAGAGGGAGGAAAGCAACCCAGACTCCACACACCAGATAAGTGCAGAAGCCAAGATTCCTCTCGTCGCTTCATCAGTGAGAGCTCATCCTGACCCTTTAAAGAAAAGAAAAAAACTTTTCGTTGAGACACTTCTTTGCATAATGTTTCTCCCACTGCTATGCATTTAAAATATGCAAAATTTCCACAGATCAGTTAAAATACCTAAAAAAATTATGTAGATTTAGTCTGAGCTGTTGCATCATATCTACTGCAAATTATTAGACTTTAAACCATCACCCTTTTTGCAAAAAAAAATATAAAACAAGGTCCTTTTCTTCCACTTATTTCCATTTTTAATGAGAAGGAAGTCCTCATTTGCGTTTGCATCCACAACCTTAGCCCTGTCTCTCTCTGTCAGTCGGATGTGACTCATTAAATCTCTGTTATTGAACATTAACCACAATGAAAGCAGCACTTTCCACCTGGGTGGGCAGCAGAGGCAGCTCCTAAATATCTCCCCTGAATTAAGACAAGCCTGAGACACGCAGTCCTGATCTGAGATTTTCTTCCTCTTTCATCAGGATGAGTGAAAAGTTGGTAACGCTTTCTTTCATAGTACATCAATAATCGTGTAATAACATGTTAATAACATAGTAAGTTACACAATATATATATATATATTGCTTCTGTTGTGGATAAATCACCTCAAATCTTTGCAAAACATTTGGACAATGTGGAAGGTGACTAAAGTCTGGGCATAAGGCTGGATATGCTACATGTCTTAGATGTCACTGGATCACCCTGAATACATTTTAATCAATCAGTTGGTTCATTACAAGACAGGTTCTTCAGCCATGTTTAGAAGTTACTGTAGGTTATTAGAATAAGCTAACACAAATAGAACCTGCAGGATCCAGTCCTTGAGAACTTAAAGGAATAGTACACCCAAAACATGATTAGCCTTCATTTTCTACTCACCCCCATGCTGAACAACACCCTGGAGTACTTTTTTGATATCTCAAATGCATCTGGAGATCTGGGAGG
>JAGKQL010000052.1:4427992-4502714 GCA_018398635.1 Cyprinodon brontotheroides
ACTGAAAGAAGAGCAAAACACTGCTCTGGAGGCTTTTCTCAGAGGAAAAGATGTTTTTGCTCTTCTCCCGACTGGTTTCGGCAAGAGTAGCCTGGCTTGTGGTTGTGTTTTCGTCTGTTAGTACGTCATATGCTTCGTTGATCTGATTGGTTTATTTGGCCCGTCTATCACCAACATAGGCCAATCAGCTAACCAGTATTTTCGCCCCTTCCCAAAATTACTTCAACGGAAGGTTTCCAGATGGATATGCGGAGCAAATCCATCTGGCGGAGTCAGGTTAACACACTAGATCCATGGCTGAAATATAGAACAATCTCATATGTTTACATTCACTGCTGCCATGTTGTTTTCAGAGTTATCTTGTACACAAACCTGTTCCCATATAAATTTAATTGTATTTGTTATTTAATGGAAATACCCCAAATGCCAAACTTACAATAACTAATAATTGTTATAATCAAAGATTACAGTCAGTATTTTCTAGGGCTGAATTGCTTTGATATCAGCTAAAAATACCAATTATACAGAAGCAGATTCTAGACATTATTTCAAAAACATGTCTAAAGTCTGGATCTGTTGCAAAAACATCTTCTATGAATCCTTTTTAAACACTTTTCTTAGCCTCCTGTTAATGCCTTTACTAAGTGCATTTTAAAATCACTCATAAAACAAAGTCCAGCAACCGTGAGGATATTTCTGTCCATGATTTGATTAGATGAAGCTAATTATTTAGAAATGTTAGAATAAACAGCTGCAGGTTAAGGCAACTAATTAAGAAAGGTGTTCCTATTTTTCCCACCATGTTTTTTTTAATCTCTTCTGTCTCATTTAATGTTTTACTTCAATTATTTAGATGTTTTAGCGCCTCGTTGTACATTAAAGAAGGTTCTGATATTTTTAGTTCTTCTTGTGTACAATAATTGTGAGGTGTGAAAATATTTAATCTTAGGGATTTGCTCATCACTTGTTGATTTAACTTTTGACCTTAAATCAGATTTGAGTGTTTTTTTTTGTTGCAGGGATCCTTTGTTTTATTTTTTGAGAGTGCATTTACATTTTTCAAAAACATGCGTTTTCCTTTATAGTGTTCATTAAACAATGACAGCTCAGTCTGGTGTTTTTTAGACATAGAAAACATTTATTGTTGTAGTGTACAAAACAAAATTTAATTTTGTACAGCTTTCAGACAGTAAATGAGCAGCAGCTTGGCAGTGGAATTAACATTTCCATTCATTTCACTGCTAAGCTGCAGCTCATATTATTATAAATGATAACAAACTGATAAAAGAAATCAATTTAGACATAAGCAGATGGGATATGTTACCGCTTTCACTGTTTGGTAGGGTAGAGACAGAGAGAATGAATGTTCAACCAAGGCTACTTTTCCTTTTTCAGTCTTTACCTATTAAGGTTCCAAAGTCCACATTTAAGTTGATTGAAAAGCGTCTGTTAAGATTTATCTGTCAAAATAGAACACCAAGAATAAGATTAAAAATATTAATGGCAAGTAAGGAGTAAGGAGGTTTGGGTTTAGCCAACTTCAAAATGTTTTACTAGGCAGCCCAACTCAGAGCAATGGTAGCTTGGGTAGCCAGAGATGAAGAGATTGGATGAGTGTCTATTGAAAGAAATTCTTTACGAGGAATACCATTAAATACTCTGTCAATTTTTTAGTCAGCAGTCACAAAAAAAAAATCAAAATAAGCAACATATATATTAAGTACGGAGCCCCTAAAGGGACATGGAGGGAAAAATAACCTTTTGCGAGATCCTGCAAAACTTTTGCGAGATCCCGCAAAAAATAACCTATTGCGAGATCCTGCAAAACTTTTGCGAGATCCCGCAAAAAATAACCTTTTGCGAGATCTTGCAAAACTATTGCGGGATCTCGCAAAAGTATTGTGAGATCCTGCAAAAGTATTGCAGGATCTCGCATAAGTATACCAGGATCCTGCAAGGAAGTATTGCAGAGATCTCAACAAAAACTTGATCCCACTTAATGGTTTTAAGCGAGATCCTGAAAAAGTATTGCGGGATCACGCAATAGTTACTGCAGGATTCGCCAAAGTATTGCGAATCCTGCAAAGTATTAAGCGGGATCACCATAAAACTATTGGCGAGATCACCATGGCAAAGTATTGCAGGATCTCGCGAAACGTTCTTTTTTTCGCCACGTCCCTTTTGCAGAGATCTGCCAGCAAAAAAACCTTTTGATGAGATCCCCTTAAAACTATTGTAGATCCTGCAATAGTACCTTTTATGAGATTCATTAGTATTAGAGAGATCCCGGAAGTATAGCAGGATTCGTAAGTATGGGCGATATTCAAACTTTTCTGCGAGATCCCGCAATAGTTTTGCGAGATCTCGCAAAACTTTTAGTAGATCTCGCAAAAGTTATTTTTCCTCCATGTCCCCCTTTAGGGGCTCCGTAATTAAACACACAGTTACATTGTGGAATATAGTCCAAAAGCACCTACTGTAAGGGAAAGGGTGGCTTTGTCACGGGCCATACCAGTGTTGGGAAATATAAAGTTTCTCCCATCTATAGTTGACAGAGTCTATAGAATGAGTTCTGAAAGTTTGTTAAATTAGTGAATCAGCTATTTGAAGGAAATGTATTCAAATCATTTTCAAAAATCCATGATCAATTTAACCTTAACTGCAAATCAGACACTACATCACAAGACACACTCAATGGAACATTATCAAGCAAAGCCCCACCAATATTGAAATACATTTCATACATTTACTACAACAACTCCTCACAACAAAACATCAAGTGTCTCTCATCTATAAAAAGCTAATGGCGGACACATCTGATAACACTCTACATATCAAAGGAGAATGGGAAATGGAGCTCAATGTCACCATAGAGGATGACAAGTGGGAGGATATATGCTCTGAATGTCATAGGGGGATCTGGAGCCAACTTTTAGGACCATTTTAAGAGTCAGCGGTTTAATAACAAATGTAATAACAAGTGTTGGAGAGATTATGGGCTGGTGGGGAACCATAACCATATATTTTGGGATTGTCCCAAAATACAGACATTCTGGAGACACATCAAAGATGAATTGGAAAAGAATATGGGTACTAATTTACCTCTGGACCCTGCGTTGTTCTTATTCGACAACATGGCAGAACAAAATTTGACCAAAGCCCAATGCTGTACTTTACGTATCCTTTTGATGACTATGAGGAAAATAATAACCATCCACTGGAGGCAGCCGGACCTTCCCGCAATATCTGAATGGATGCAGAAAATTTAAAATCTCCAAATGATGGAAAATATGACTGCTATTCTACAGTTGAAACTGCCTTTGTTTATAAGGAGATGGACTCTTGTTACGGAAAGGTAGATATATAAATGTAATCTATAAATATTGTGCGATCCACGATTAAGGTGCCTTTTTTGTCAGTCCAGCTGATTGTATTTTAGTCTGTCTTTTATTCTTTGTTTATGGTTTTGTTTTGCTGTTTTTGACGTTGTTTTTGCACTGTGTGGTTATGTTTGCCTGTAAGTTATGTACTGGCAATAAAGTAAAAAAAAAAAAAAAAAAAAGCGTTGCTCATTTTTAATTAAATTTAATTAAAAAAAATAGAACTTTATGAAGACCAGAAAACTGAAGAGCTAACAGATGTTATATTATCCTTTTTGAATGAATAACTTTAGTTCATACAATCAGGAAGAAATACAAATTCACGACCTACAAAAATTACGTATAATTTATTATTTACATCTAATTACATGTATAATTTAGTACTTATGAAGTACTTCGTTTTATTGTCATTAACACCAACAATCTTCCCAATTCCTACTTTACATATGAGCACATACTACCCAGAGGTCCATTAAGTAAGTAAATAAATAGATTTCTATACATATAAACATACATATACCCGTTCACATGTGTCTACACAAATCTTCTGTGACTCACTTCCTCCTCTGTCAACCAGGACTAACTGACTCGTTAAAAGAGCTAATCTTCATTTTAAAAATAAATCCAAAGTAACAAGGCTAAGGTAAAAAAGAGAAAGGTGAAAAAGGGACATGAAGCTTAAAATGAAATAAATCACACCTGGATTTCTGCTAAGGCCTGGCAGAGAGCTTTTAATATTGCTCTCAAATTGCTCCATTTGTTCTCTGAAATATTTTAATCCCATCTGACCTCAAACTTCCCATGAACCAGGGCCCGAACAAAAGGCCGCCCACTGTCCTCGCAGTAAATCTGTTGTCTCCCTTCTGGGCCCTCAACAGGGGATCATAGATCAGCACTGCTCTGCAGCTTGCTTCAATTTACTCAATTAACTCGGCTAAAGCACTTGTAAGTTCTGCAGATGTTGGTTTATTATCAAGGCCTAAAATGTACAAGTGGGTTCAGGAACCAGGGGGCTGTGGGAGGGGATGTTGTGGCAAGGTTCATAACCGGGGAGGTAGAGGTGGAGGGGTACACTAAAATAAATCTAAAAAATCGCAAAAAATAACACATTATGTTAACGCTAAAGGTTATCTCTGCAATGACTTCCACCCAAATAACTTTTTAGACTTTAAGATTTATCAGAAAATCTCTGATTTACTGAAATAAAACATGTTGCATAAATCTTCAGGATAAATTAAGGCAAAAGTGACTTGAGGTATGCAAAGCACACATTAAGGAGGATGCTAACGTTAACCAGGTGTGGTTACAGTCCCCATAAAACATCCTGCCAACACCCTCCATGTGCGCTCATATATTTTCCTCCTTGGCAAACTACATTTCAATTAAGAGCCACAACACAGGTTGACATTCATAGAGCTTTAAAATAAGGTTTTGACAAATTATCTTCTGCTGTCAGACTAATATCCTCGCTGCAGGTTTGGCCTTATTGAGCAGGGGGGTTATCTTTGTACAGCCTGTGAGTTACAGACCGAGGCAGAGAGGGGAACCGCTGCAGCGGTTTAATGAGGTACCGGCTGACGTTAATGTCCGCCGTACTTCTGGAACACAGGGAAAGTAGCTTCAGACACGCATTTCTTTCAGCCTCAGAAATCAGAACCTCATAGAGGCTAAACCCTGACGGCCGCGCAGATCACACTCAGTTTGGCCTCTCTTTCATCACCGGCAATAATCAGCTTGGCGAAGTCAGAAACAAAGGCAGCTTTGACAGCTTTGTGTCACTTTTTACTGGGCTTTAACAATAAATACTGTCATAAAGTCTGCAAATTCTACGTCGTGATCATCTGAACATTTATAACATCTTATTTTCGATGTGCATAAAACATCAGACAATTCATTGAACTTTGTTTTCCTTGAACTGGGTAAGAGGCTCTATAATATATTGTCATATCAAAGTGGCATGAACTCTTACTGGGAGTGTTGGCCTAGTGGATAGAGCAGAGCCCTTTTGCTATGAGAAGGTTGCAGGTACCCAGTTTGATCCCCACAGCCTGCACTCTGGGTTCCTGAGCAAAACGCTAAACCCCACACGGCTCCCCGGGCTCCGCACAATGGCAGCCCACTGCCCGTCAAGTAGATGGGTTAAATGCATGCAATACGTTTATAAAAGGTCAGAAAACTATTCAACAACTTAGGGAGTGGCAGACCCATTAGAAACCATGGCTGTAGAAGTGTCCCCACCAAGCAGGCACAAGATTTACCCCTGAGAGAGAGCAGAGGTGTCAAGTAACGAAGTACAAATACTTCGTTACTGTACGTAAGTATACAATTAAGTATATATACTTTACTCCATTACTTATTTTTCTTCCTACCCCTGACTTCTACTCATTACATTTTCACAAAAAGTATCTGTACTTTCTATTCCCTACATTTTTAAAACAATCGTTACTCGTTACTCTTGGCTTCGGTTTAATTTTATGAATATTTATTTCACGTCATGTGCTCCATCCAATGCAGATCATTGGCTCCATTCACATCTAGTGAAAACTACAGTAGTGTCATTGGATGAGTGGTTGGTTAGATATTCATCAAATTTGTGCTGACGCCAAAGAAAATCATCAGAAGCAACAGTCTCATTGCAATCTGCCTTTTTTTTGACACCAAATTTTAAACACTGAATTTTTTTAGACATTGAATTCTTTACACTAAATTTTTATCTGGTAAAAATTCACCAGAGAAAGCTGCAAAAAAATCCAGCTGCAAAAATTTAGCTGCAAAAATTCAGCCGCAAAAGTGTTGACCTTTTGGTGAACTCAAGCAAAAGCAATCTACACTCGATAAATTCGAGCAGCTGCTAGCCAATGAAATTAGCTCATTCGGTCACGTAACACAGCGCTGTTCCCGGCTGAATGAGGAATTTTTTCTTAGATAGAATTACAAAACATCAGTTAGCTACTAACAGACAGCTATTACAGATTTTCCTCTTATCAGACTGGGTGAAACAACTGAGCCGAACACAGCTAATACGGCGCAGTTGAGTTAAGAGAATTCAATGTCTAAAAAATGTCAATGTTTAAAATTTGTTATAAAAATTCATTGTTTAAAATTCGGTGTTAAACAAAAGGCAGATTCCAATGAGACTGTTTTTCTTCCATATTCTTCAAACTGCTAACGTGAATTGTCTATGCCATGCTACAATGTTGGATTCAGAAAAGAGGTTGAAATGTCTGAAAAGGTAGGACACAGGTGAGAGAGTATCGAGACGGAGACCAACAAGACCTCCCCTCATCCTTGGCCCTATCTCAAAAGAAACTTTCCAAATAGCTGAAAAATTGGGCTTTAAGATTCATATAGTGGCATCTGGCTGCTTTTTTCAAAAGGTAACTTTATACTTTTATACTTTAAGTAGTTTTTGGAGCACATACTTTATCACTTTTACTTGAGTAAAGAGGTGAAGTTGATACTTCAACTTTTACCAGAGTGTTTTTAAACTGCAGGTTCGATACTTCTACTTAAATGTGTGTACTTTTGACACTACTGCCGGAGAGTTCATTTTCAAATATTGTGGGATTAAATTCAGAAAGGACTCTTCCACCTATTTGCACCAGGTCCGGTTCACATATGTCTGGTGAGGTTTTAAGACCTATTTTGTGGCAATAGTGCAGGAGGTATTGTTACCTCTGTTGGTTTATCAGCATATGGAAAGCTGTGTCCATATTATTGTCCACAGTTGAGCTTTTTTCACAAACAGTTTAGAAACTAAAAAGGTTGCCCAGCTCTGCTTTTTTTTTTTTGAAGATGACGTTGGCGTCTCCTGCTCAGTCTCTTTCGCATGCATTGGAGATATTGTATTGCCAGTCATCATGCATTTAGTTAGCCTGGGTGCCAGTCCGAACTTAGTCCCCGCCCACAAGGTTTGAGGTCGGGGAAGTTCGCGTACAACTCTACTCCATAGTATGCAGTATTAAAGCCCACTGTCAGGCGATCCAATCAAATTGTCAGGGCGGGCTTTATACGATGATGGACAGATGATCAAGAGTAGCGTAATCAACCACGTACGACCAAAGCGGCGCTTGGTGACAACAACAATGGCTGCCGCTGGAGAGTTGAGGTGAGTAGATTCTGCTATTGGGTCTGTTCTAGAAGATATCGACAGCAAATTAATTTTTAAAAGAGTGAACAGAGAAACGCGATCAAGGCTCATCTTCTTATTCTAGGCGTGAAAAATGCACGCTTTGATTTTTTGTGGACAACAACTATGCTTCGCTTAACATACGTCCACGCACTCCGTTGCTCTTATTGATTGTAGGTCTATCCAATTGAGTGCAGAGGCATTTTTTCCTGGTTCGGTTCAAAACACGCCCCATAATCCCAGCTCTATGGAGCAGTATCAGAACTCATATTCTGACTAGAATTGAGTAGGACTTACGTCAGGCTAGCATTTAGCAAATCTAGCCTTTAATTATAAGGGGTAATATTTTTGAGTTGTTGTAAGAAAGCTTTAAAGTTGTGGGCTCCTATGGGCATAGGAGAAAGAAACTCTATGGAAGAAGTTTTATAAAAATCTGGTTGGAGCAAAAGGATCTGAGGTTGAGTTGGCAATCACTGCAAAAACGATCTAGAAATAAGTAAAAATTTCTTAAATCAAGTGTATTTACCTTTATTTTGAGCAGGTAAATGGGATAGTTGCCCATGGAATAAGTGTTTTTACTCTTAAAATAAGATAATTAGATAAAATGCACTTGAAATAAGACAATACAATTGTGATTTCTTATTTTAAGTGTAAATTGTCTTGTTCCATTGGTAAAATGTCTATTTTTCCACCTCAGTTCAAGAACAAATGCATTTATTTTAAGAAGAAATGACTTATCTAGATTTTGATTTTTTTTCCAGTGTAGGACAACAACCATTAACATGCAGATCAAGGTATCTTCATGGAAGTGTTAGAAGGACCTAGTCCAGACGTACATCCAATAAAACGTTTACTGTCAGACTTAGAAATGTATTGTTCCAAATCTTATTTAACTGATAAAGGATAAAAAAATGGCTCCATATGTGCGAACCTGTGAGAGACATACTGTTGAAGACATGCTGCTGTAACTGCAGAGAAAGGTGGTTCGGGAATTGAGTTCAGGAGACAGAACATCATCAAATAATGTCATTGCTACAGTTAAATATGTGTTGGGCTGTCAAGTAAAGTCAGAAAGGGCAAATTTGAAGTTTGACATGATAACTTGAGAAACAAAAGTTCAAAGGATATGAGCACTTCTTTAAAACACTGTACATTGCAAAAACGATATCTTAAATTAAGTGTATTTACCCTTAATTTGAGAAGGTAAAGAAGATGATTTGCCAATGGAATTAGTATTTTTACTCTTAAAATAAGCAATCTAGGTATTATGCACTCGAAATAAGACAATGCAATAGTTTTTTTCTTGTTCAAAGTGTAAATTGTCTTGTTCCATTGGCAAAGTGTCTCAATTCAATCCTTAATTCAAGAAAAAATGCACTTATTTTAAGAAAAAATGACTTATTTAGATTTTTCTTTTTACTGATCCACACCCTAGACATAATACACTGGAAAAACAATCCAGAAATAAGCAAGAATGTCTTAAATTAAGTGTATTTTCCCCTAATTTGAGTAGGTAAATGAGATAGTTTGCCAATGGAATGAGTATTTTATACTCTTAAAATAAGTTAATTAGATAATATGCACTTAAAAATAAGACAATGCAATTGTGTTTTCTTATTTTAGGTGCAAATTGTCTTGTTCCATTGGCAAGGTATCGCCACTTACCTCAATTCAAGCAACAATGCACTTATTTTAAGAAAAAATTACTTATCTAGATTTCGATTTTTTCCTGTGTACGCATCTTTTATCTGCTGCACCTGGGTAGGTGTGAGTCACCGCTGTGCCATTTTACATGAAGCTGCTTTACATGAAGCTACACCTCCAGACTGAACACTGTAAAATCTATTAGTGCAACACAAACACCAACTACGGCTTACAAGGCGGAAAGAAAAAGATGAGTCTCACTCATAAATGATTTCCCACATTTACAAGATGAAAAGTCAGACAAAGTCTTTTGGGAGGCCATAAGAAGGAATTCCCCCTAATTATATTCCCTGTGGGTAGACCGTAATTTATTCAAGTTAATGCGTCTTATTTTCTGTTCAAGGTGTATGCCACGGAATTAGCAAACAAATTTAATTGTTAATCCATCTGCTTTGAAACAACCGAGATCTTGTTCCATAAGCTCTGAGTCAGCCTGATCCAATTAAACTAGAACGGAGACATTTGTAATCATTTGCCATCACACCACCCCTGCAACCTACACAGATATATGCACCAAACCGGCTTATGCTATTTCAGAGGAAAAGCATAAAACTTGGGTTTGGTGAGCAATAGAGCAACACAAACTGTTTGAAAGGAAGTAGTGACCCCAGAGATTTTAAGGTCAAGGGGTCTTGGGGTAAGAATTGCAAATGACATGTCCACCCCGGGGGGGTTTGGACGAAGAAAGCTAATTTCTTTGCTGACATGTCTTTGGGGAGTGATAAGCAAGTATGGAAGTGTAATGAACTTGTTTTCCTCTTTTAAAGCCTCTTGCTGTCTCCTAAATCACTTGCTCAGCACATGAGCTTCCATCTTCTCTCCCACAGCTGCTCTGGCTCTGGAGATCTGAAATACCCAAAGTGGTGAAGATTGTAAGCAGATACTGACCTTTTGTCTGGACCACCGTTGAATTATTGGCCATGTGGAGCTAATCAATTCATTTTTTAACCTCTGAGGGATTTAAATTATCTATGGCGGTATCTCACAATACAACTGAGGATAGTTTTCCTTCACGCTCAGAAGCGGTAAAATGTTCCTTTTCATGATGTGGTGAACAGCTGGCATTGACAAAAAATCTTCCTTTGGAACGGCGGGTTTTGTATCAATACCAAACTTCTTTTATATCGGCTTGATGCGCCCGTTTATGCCATCTGGTCATAGCTAGAATGGATATTTATATACGATCTAAATTACACATTGGTTCGTTTTTCTTTGTCTCACATTAATTAGACCAAACCTTTCCTGTTTTAGGTCAGCTGTAATTACTGCTATTATCTGTGTTTGCCTAATGACTGGATAATAAACACATTTTTTGCATAGTTTCCCTTTTTTCTCCTGTTTTATCAGGAAATATTCACTAAAATGGAAATGTCTAAACATTTCACTGAAAACCAAGATAGTAATATCATAGGTTTGTTCACCTCCGTGTAATAGAGTGATCTGATAAAACAAAAACTAAAGTTTCTGCTCATTAGGACTCATGTTGCATTTTGACAAAAAGGTTTGACGATTGGAACCAGTGTGCGAAATACCTGTCAATATTTGTCACATTCACCAGACATACAAGGACTGGAGAGGATGTTTCTCATTCACCAACAGTGAAACAGATAAAGTGCACAGGCACAACAGAGAAGATCAGTTCCTAATACTAAAATTTAAACCTTCAATTTCACAATAAAATATAAAATGTACAATAATATAAAATATACAATACTTATGCTAGTGCAAAAAAGGCAGATGGTAATGGCAGCAGAAAAAGAAATAATGTGCAAAAGTCTTTGTGTAAACAGGCACAATTCTCCTAAATAATAAACTCAACATATTCCCTGAATATGCACAGAAACATATAATGACACAAACAGCATGTTAACATTAGCACGCTAGCTAGCGGCATACATCGCTATGGTTAGATAGCCAGCGTATGCTAGCGGCCTGTTAGCTTCCGTATGCTAAGCGTCTTTTTAAACTTCTCTTCTCGGTGACCTTTCTTCAAATATTATACATAAGAAACATGAATATAACCCACTATGGGAAACAGCTCACATTTAACCTCTGGCGAATTGTGAGGAGCACACATGAAGAGAAAAAATGGCCTTTTTGCCATGACGAGATTAAGCTTCGACATGTCGACTTTAAAATCGACATAATGGAGCGATACTCAACATTTTGAGAATAAGTTTGAAATGTCATGTTGAGTTTAATCTCGACGTGTCGACTTTAAATTCGCCATTTAGAGAATAAAGTTGTGATATTATATCGTGGCGACTTTAATCTCGACATTCCAAAGTTTGGAGAAAAGAGCAACCCCGCTCCACAGCTGCAGTCTGCGTTTTAAGTGTGAAAGTAGTCTTTGGCGATGCTGCAACTGTATAGGATTGTCTTTATGCATGTATCCTGTGCAGCGGTTGGCTCTCTTGAACTAATTTCAACTTTACTGTATGCGTGCGTGAATTTAAACTCAACATGACATTTCAACTTTATTCACCGAAATGTTGAGAGTTTAATGTCGAGCATGTCAACTTTAAAGTCGACATGTCAATGGGTGCGATATGGCAAAAATATTTTTTCTCTTCATGTGTGGCCCTAATACTCCATTGTTCAAATATGAGCAATGGCTTTCTAAGGAGCCAAAACATTTTATATAAAAATTTTTTTGACACAATTTAAGATCCCCTTTAAATTTGTTTTGCTTTTGAGGGCTTTTAGGGGGTCTCATGGGTTAATCCGGGGGGTTCGAGAGCCCCCGGACCCCCCGATATTTCACACTCTGATTGGAACCCTGAATACAACATCAAATCCATGGTGTACGGTGGTGGAAGCATAGTGCTGTGGGTATTTTAAGGCATCATAAGGAAGAATGCATCTTCCAAATGTAAAATATGCAATGGTTCTACATCAGAATTAGTAAACAAACTGACTTCAAGACTAGAAATCCGATGTTTTTTAGCCATCATAGCAAAGCCTTCATCTTGGTTTTGTAGAAGATTTGAGGGCATAAAAATAATCTGCTAACACCAGATGTGTCAGGAGGAATGGGCCAAAATTTGGTTTTGTAAAACTCCCAGAATGAAACGCCACTCAATCATTGATGGAAGACTTTCTGATGCACTTGTATAATTTTTTGGGCTATGAAATGTTTAAGAGGGTTAACTTGTTTTGATACACCTGGGTCAGTGGACCATGTGGAAATGGTCTGTTCCTGGTTAGCTGAACGAATCCCAATCTCCAGGGAAGCCCGGCCCAGCAGCATCTGTGCTATTCATGGAGGATTGATGGGCAGCATTCTTTCATTCCCCCTCCCCCTCGCCATGCTTTTCACTGTGCCCCACTCATGATGTAATGACATTATCAATTAGCCCCCATTAATTTAGTGCAAAACAAATAAGCACCTCAGAACACCTCCCTTCAAGCATGTGGTTCTGATTTCCTGGAGGTTTGTCAGTGGCCGGTGTTTTCTTAATCCTTTGGCCAAGGTGGTGCGGCCGGGAGAGGTCACGGCTTTCTCCTCCCTTCAGCTCTCTTCCTCTCTCCTAGGCTAGTTTTTCCTTTTTAACTTTCAGAGTGTTTCTCAGGGAATGAATGGATTCAAAATAATATTTGTAAAACCTTTCTAGTGATTGTTAAATAGGTTATGATTAAAACAGTGTGGATCAAAAACTTACGGGATTTACGGGACAGTTAATTTGCAACAGATTGGTTTAGAGAGCCCTTTATAAAGATGGTTGATACTTTGTCTAACCCAGCCTGACTTTTAAGTTAGTTTAATCATCACTATTTAAGTGACGTAAAGCAAATAAGGAAAAAAATCTGTCTTCTTCAATGCAGGGATGTTTCCTAAAATGGAAACTGAATTATGATCCGCAGCAGTCGGATGACCAGGGGTGGAGCAGCGCTTGCTGTGTTGTGACAGCCCTTTTCTACAGTTAGCATGCAGCTATCACCATTACTCACCAGGTCTAAGGCACTTCGCTTGTTCTGTCTGGAAAGGTTTCACACACTTAGAAATCCTGACCAAGTATACGATTGGTTTCTTGACCAGAAGTGTTTTTTTATAGCAGTATACTTTACAGATTTATTTCTGTAGGAAGGGTTCAACTGACTGATTTAGGTTTTTAGGTGTTGTTTGTAGACGGGAATTGGTTTGCAATAAACTGAGCTAATTTTAAAAAGAAAAAGCAACTTAATAGGGAATGTTTTAACAAAAGAAGTGAATGAAGATACGTTTATGCATATGACTTTATAAGTATTTAGGGCTGAAACAATTAATCAGACTAATCGTAATTAATCGAAATAATTGTGAAGTAATTAAGTAGTTGATAAATGGATTAACTCGAGTACAGAGGCGCTAAAATGCAGCGCTTTACCACAAGCAAGCGTCCACTTTGAGCAGTAATTATAACAAAATTGTAACATTTTGCACTGCAAAAATGGAAATCTGTATAAGTTATTTTTGCTTAGTGAATTTTGTCTTGAATTGAGGAGATGGTGAGAGAGATACTTGCCAATGGAACAAGACAATTTACATTTTAAAATAAAGAAAAAACAATTGCTTTGTCTTATTTCAAATTGAATATTATCTAATTGTCTTATTTTAGAGGGTAAAATACTCATTCCATTTGGCAAAATCATCTTATTTACCTACCAAATTAAGGGTAAATACACTTATTTAGAAATGTTGTACTTATTTCTAGATGGTTTTGCAGTGTGTATCTTATTTAGAAAAGTTTTCATGTGTCAGTATCCTCTATCCTCCTTAAGTAGAGAAATTTGTTCGAGTTTTATTTTATTAAAAAGTGTATTTTAAAGAAATTACTTTTTAGATCAGCGGAATTAATTAAAAAAGAAAATCAACATATTAATAGATTAGGAAAATAATTGTAACCAATAAATCGGGGTCTGAATAAAGAAAATCATCAACCAGTAAAAGTCCGGAGAACATTTTTAATTATAATCCGTTACTTTAAAGACAAAATTTAACACTGAAGGCAAAATTAGGTATTTATGCATCCATGCATGTTATCCATTGAATTTTTTATAAGATATAAAAAGGACATTTTTCCATTGAAAATCTAAGGGGCCTGGCCCAATATGTTTTGAAGTAAGAGAAGCGACACAAAAGCGACGCAAAATTAGTAAAATGTCTTAATTTAAGAGTACCCTTAATTTGAGCAGAAGTAAATAAGATGATTTGCCAATAAAAATAAGGTTATCTAGATATTATGCACTTGAGGAAATAAGACAATGCAGAATTGTGTTTTCTTATGTTAAAGTGTAAATTGTCTTTGTTCCATTTGTAAAAGTCAACTCACTTACCTCTCCAATTCAAGAAAAATGCACTTGTTTTAAGAAAAAATGACCTTTTTTAGATAAAATTTTTTTGCAGCGCAATCATTCAGTTTCCTAATTCACTTCTCTTCAATTTCTAATTATTACCTCTCTCTTTAGTGACTTTCTGGATCTCTTCCAAGCCTTAAAGAAACATTTATTCATCAGAATTTGTCAAAAAAACATTTTAATCTTCTTCACTATTTCATAGCTGCTGCTTGTTAAAATTTCGTACAGAACGCTGATATGACATCATCAAGTTTACCTCCAGGACTCTATTACTTACACATCATGTCATGTTTTATTATGTAGCTCATTTATTAATGCAAGTGTGCTGCTAATATTGTTTCAGACTAAGGTTAGTTTCTTTCTTTTCTTTATGCTCGCAGTCTCTGCTGAAAGTTTCTGCTTTGAGAATTCTACTAAACGTCTAAAATATTAATAAAAAAACTCCCATGTTGAATAAAAATGTAGCAATTTGAGATCAAATCTTGAGATATGAAGACATTTTTTAAGCCTAGTTTTGAACTAAAAGGCTCTGTAAGTGCTGTAGTCTTAAAGCTGTCTTCCTGCTCCTCATTAACAGGATGCAGATTCACAGCAATGTCATTGAGTTACGGTTTGAAAAAAAAAAAAAAGTGCTTTGATATGATATGTGGTAAATTGCTGCTATATAATTAAATGAAATTAAGGACATTTTCTAATTGCCTCTACTCCACGGGAGCTTCAGTGTCTGGTTTCTTTAGCTTCACACAGATCTGCAGGGCATTTAACTTTAAGTTTAAGGCATGTTTCCTCAAATCTGAGCTAGGGACATCAAGTTAGGTAGAAAAATTATTCCTACCCCTGGCAGAGTCATGTTTAAGGTAATACTTTAATTTTACCATCTTTATTCTGAGCAGAAGTAATATAAATGTTTTGGGGTGTCCCAGTTTAGGAGTGCTGCCTTGAATCTGGTAGAGAGGCTGTGGAGGGAGCTAAAGGTTAGGATAATGGCGAGGAGGCCTTCTGACCCCAAAGATTTGGAGCTTTTCATGAAATACAAACCATCCAAACACCAGTGGAAATATCTGAAAAGAGCTTTTTATGTTATGCCAATTAGGACCTTTATCACGTTTTCTGTGAAGGGTTTTTTTTTTTTTACATTAGATTAGATTAGATTAGATTAGATTAGATGAGCTTTATTGATCTCACAGCAGAGAAATTCACTCGTCACATATTGTGCATAGAAGTTACAGAAGGTGCAAACAGGGAGGAAAAAGGTGCATTAAGAATAAGCAATATATATACACAGTATATCAAGATAAATAGGATTAAGGTGCATGTCATTTTAAAGAAAACAAGTGATTATTTTTTTCTTTTATAGTCATTTAATGTTATTTTATTATTGAGACTCTTGTATTATTTTGAAAAATAAACAATTTGGTTGAAGATAGATTTTTTACTTTAATATTGATTCTTTCAGGGTTATAAACGATTTGGGGTTTAACTTTAGATTCTGTTGCCTAAATGATGCCATCATTTTATTAACCTTGACTGCATGTACTTTTATGTGCAATATTCTTTCCAATAAACCACAATAATACTGATTCTATCATATATACACACAAACTTGCACAACAATAAACATACAAATATTGATGGTGAACATTGTGTGCAATTTACAGAGAATTAAAAAGGAGCTTAAACAGATCCCTGAGGAAGAGCTCATACTTTAATACTCGACCCCTGCAGGAAATTGGGTCTCTCTCCCATGTATCTCTATAAAACATATGTTTTCAATTCATTTCAGTTTATTTATATAGCGCAATTCATAAGACATGTCATCTCAAGTTTCTTTACAGATACAATACTGTCAGATTGGTTATGTAAACCAGTTGAATGCATCTGGCTTTGACTTGCAAGACATGCTCCTTCTGAAGGAGCGTGCAACAATAATTTTCGCTTTTGTTGCTGACTCTTTAGCAATTCACAACACGCATGCATGTAGCAAAAGTGGAGAGTAAAAACTCCCTTTCAACAGGAAGAAACCTCCTTCAGAACCAGGCCCATTGTGAGCGGCCACCCGCCGAAGCCGACTGGGGTTCAAGGAGACAGAAGCAGAGATACAGAAAGAAGCAGAGATACAAAAGGCAAATGCAGGTGAACCCGTCCAGGAAAAACACAGCCAGGCAGACAGGCTCCAACCACATTCTTCGAGTCACATTATAAGAAACAGGACTGTCCATTTTTGCCCAAATTTAGTACCACCTCCCCCCTGCCATCTTCCGGCGAGTGACGTCCGCGGTCGTAGGTAAGCCTAGCGCCATTCTCCCTGCTTTCCAAGCTAAATCAATTGGAACTACTAGACACATCTGCAATCAACAAAATTATTTATGATTTTAAGTGGACTTCACCATTGAAATTCACCAGAGCTATAGTGAACTTGACAATGCCCACGTGCATGGCAGTTGGATGTTGATATACATTGTGTAAAAGTTAAAAAGAAATTAGTTATTTCACCTTTCTCACTGCAAAAAAGGAAACTCTATACAAGTGTAATAAACTTTAATTAAGCATTTTGGTCTTATTACACTTGTTTTTCAATGTATTTTCTTAGTAAGACTGAATATTGTTAAAGATTATTTGATTTGTTTTAAGAAAATTCATTTTTTTCATCCTAACTAGATAATACAACTAATTCTGAGCAGCTTTTTTCTTAAAATAGCACACATTGCGGACTGAGTTGCGTTAACATTTAGACTGTGAGTACATTTTTACTTGTTTCAAGACAATAAGACAATCCATATTAACCTGTTTTAAGAACTGACCCCATCTCATTAAGATATTCCAGCTAATCAACTGTGATTGCATTCAAATTGATAGAGTTATTGAGATGATTTAGCTTTGAGATTCTGAACCTCACCAGTGGACCATTCACTGTTTACAATACATCATCACAACTGTACATCATACATATGCTTATTATAATAGAAGCTCTGCCTTAAAGGGGGAACGGCATTTTTTACATTTGGCCCTTGATTTTACGTTATTACATCATGTTCTATGAGTTTTGTGTCATTTGGAGCCGTTTTCGTTTCGTTTCGCTTAATTCTGTGACATTTCTGCTAAAATATTAATAAAAAAAAACGTTTTGAAGTTTTTGTCAAGTGTATTTTTCCCATACATTCACTACACCTAAATAATGAAGTTAATTCTAGCTAAGAAAAACAGACTAGTTTCAAACCTTTAAATGAACTGGTATCAAGTACATTTGCCTTGTTTTTAAGCCTGTTCTATGCTAGTTTTGAGCAATAATTGGTTAGAGGTTATTTAATTCTAAGCAATAATGACTAATAAATGAGAATACATTGCTTAAAATAATAGAAAAAATCTTAACAAGTAAAAGAAGAAATAGATTTTTCTACTTGCTTTAAGTTTTTTTGGATGCTTACTATGTTCTTGTTTTAGAAATCTTACCAAGTCTCATTTGCTTGCTGCACTGGCAGATTATTTTGCTAAAAATAATCATTCACTTAAAACTATATATTTTTCTTATTTCTTAGAAGGCATTTTTTGTTGTGTTGACTCATGATCCTCCACAGACGGGTTCGTCGTTGGATTGCCTAACTTGAAGAGGAGGATTTGCCATCGAACTTCTGGTCAGAGAAAAATCCACGTAATATATAGCCAACATTTGGAAGAAGAATGTTTTCAAGTTGCCATGGATCGCAATTCGCGTCACTGGAAAAAATCCCGAAATCTCGAAGTCATTTTTTTTCTTAAAATAAGTGAATTTGTTCTTGAATTGAGGAGGTAAAAAGGGACATTTTGCCAATGGAACAAGACAATTTACACTTAAAATAAGAAAAACAATTGCATTGACTTATTTCAAGTGCCTTTTATCTAAATATCTAATTTTAAGAGTAAAAACATTACTTCCATTGGCAAAATGATCTCATTTACCTACTCAAATTAAGGGTAAATACACTTAATTTAGAAGAATTTTTTCTAGGTCGTTTTTCCAGTGGACAAACACCAGATACAGCAATGGGACTTGCTCAACAGCCGATACCTTTTACGTGGCAGTAGTGTTCTCTGACAAACATGGATGCCTCCAGTAAAAAAAACACATTCAAATGAAAATTACTCTTAATAAAAACACTAATCATTTATTGAACGGTATGTAATAATTTCATATTTAAAAGACTTAC
This sequence comes from Cyprinodon brontotheroides, assembly GCA_018398635.1. Classification (NCBI taxonomy): domain Eukaryota; kingdom Metazoa; phylum Chordata; class Actinopteri; order Cyprinodontiformes; family Cyprinodontidae; genus Cyprinodon; species Cyprinodon brontotheroides. The sequence goes on from JAGKQL010000052.1 coordinate 4,446,724, forward strand.
TTTCAGAAATGTGAATTCTGACTATGAGCGGACCGGACTTTTCCTTTAAAGAGTGAAACTTGACAAATAGGGATGGGAATCGAAAACGGTTCCTGTTCAGGGCGTTCCGTATTTCGATTCAATGGCATCGATTTGGCAGCTGGCTGAGCGACTCTTTTTCGATTCGCAGCACCCAGAGCCTAGAGCACCACGTCTGGGGAACACGCGACTCTGGGGCGTCGCGTTTTTCGCATGAGTTACGCACGCGGCGTTCAGTAAGCAAGTACGGCGCGTGACATTAGGCAAAAAAGGAAAGCATAAAAAATGAAGCCACACCAAGTAAAGAGATCCAAAGTTTGGCTTCATTTTAAAACAAAAAAGATGGCAAGAAGACTCTTTGCAATCATTGCAAAGCTACAATTTCAATCGCGGGAGGAAATACTTCGAACATGCTGAAACACCTCCGCGCACAACATGGGATACATTTTATTGAGTGCCGTGTTTTTGATGCCTTCCGGAAAGAGGCTAAAATTTCTACAAGGACGGAAGGCAAGTCTGGTAAGTAGCAAGTTTTACATCACTGGCTATGCTTAATGTTGTTCCTGGTATATCATATCCCATTTCTAGAAATAAACTCATTTCCTACCACTCTTTGGGGTTATAAGGGACTGTGCCTTTGTCGTTAATCCAGTTTTATATTGCTAGCATGTTTTTTAATTAGAACTACTGGTAGCTGGAATTCTTACATGATTCTGGCTGTTGCAGTGGATGTAACGTAACACGCTACAAAGTTGCTCCGCAGTTCAGGGAGGGAAAGAAAGGTGGACGCTGTGTTTATGAAATCAGGGGAGATGAGGTTTTAGCTTCCAAATGTACAGTAATGCTTTTTCATTAATGGCGGATGCCTTCTCCACACACACACACAGACACAAGACTGAACTGTGAGGAGTAAGTTTGGTTCTTGTATTCATTTTTCATTTAAACACAGATGTTACTCCAGTTTCACATTTTCCTGTGGACATCTTGATCTTGTTGAGTTTGTAGATTGTGCAATAGTTAAGTAAACAAAGTTGATGCTGATAATCAAACTGTTTGTTTCCTTTTTCCCCAAATTGGAATCGAAAAAAGAATCGATAAAGAATCGAATCGTTTCATAGAATCGAAAAGGGAATCGAATCGTGAAAATCTTTTCAATTCCCGACCCTATTGACAAATACTGCAGAATGGGAGAACGGAGATAGAATGAAGCAGAATGAGGAAAAATGATTGCCATGTGATCCAGCAGCATAAACACTATAGCAGCATAAACACAGAAAATAGCTTCAACTATTTTGGATGAGGTAAGTAAGAAAGGTAGAGCCGAGGAGAAATGTCTCTCCAGACTCAAATTCCGCTGGATCAGGCTGTTAACGCTCCACCTCCACCTACATCTAAACTGGTTTCATACCAGTAATGAAGCTAGATAAAATTATCTACGCTTTAAAACAAAGTTAAAAGACTTATCCTCCCTGTTCTAAAACATACAATGAAGTTCTGGTTCCGAAAGGGAAGTGTTAACAAAGTGATCCCCATTTTTTATTTTGTTTAACAGCTAAATAAAACAATAATAAAAAAAAAGAAAGTTAAAAACAATGCACTGGACTACTAAGTTTGAAGACGTTTCGCTTCCCATCCAGGAAGCTTTTTCAATTGAAAAACCTGGATGACTGACAATCTTCACCAGCATAAATAAAACAATAGTTAAATAACCTGTAAATCCCTTCAATAAATTTGCTTGGATCTCACTTATGAATGTTTGGCATTTTCTTTGTTCTCGTTCAAAAGTAGGACTTAGCGAGGCACACAGCTAACTGGTGACTTTTAAATGGATGGACACTGCATGTCCTCTAAATCTAGACTAGTCAGTTTTCTTTCTTAAAGGCACACTATGCAACATTTTTCAGTTAATTAATGTGTTCCATAACGTTTTGGATGATTAAAATGAGTCATTTCAAGTTGAACAAAGGTTTTTCTCTACGCCCTGGTGGTCTGTGGGGAAATACCACCGCACTTGCAAGTACAGGAGCCCTGCGACCCAGCACCCACAGGCTCAGAAGTCTCTACAAAGGAAGTCGGTCTTGCTTCTTGCCGCCGAGAATCGCTACTTCAGTGAAAGGTATGCTACGCTAAGCTAGCGCAGTGGCCGTCTTTTGTCGCAAAGTATCATGAAAGCGAGGAACCAGCGTGAAACACGCGAAAGCCCATGTCGAGCAGGCAAGAGAAAAGAGGAAAACGGCTCCAGGACAGAGAGAGGAGGAGTCGTGCACGGGTGAACATCAGGCAAACTTTCGGGAATGGAAACAGCGGACCTCAGCGTTTCTGCTGATCGTGTACTTTTCGTAAGTACATTAGAATCGGTTTCTCTCTCTCTGTGTGCATGTTCATACTTTCACTGTGTTAGTCATTCTTCGCTAAGCTCTGTCTCGTCTGCTGCAAAACAACAGCGCCTGGCTTGACGGAGAAACCAGGAGAACAGCTGAGCATATTTACGACAGTGCATCTCTTTTACTTTAGGGCTCCTGGGGAGGCCTCTCTCGCCAGAAATCAACAACCGTTGCATAGTGTACCTTTTAAAATAAGTGTATTGGTTCTTGAATTGAGGGTAGGATGATTTGCCAATGGAACAAGACAATTTACATTTAAAAAATAAGAAAACACTAGCCTGCATCGAAGTCCTACTCAATTCTAGTCAGAATATGAGTCTGATGCCCCTCCATAGAGCTGTGATTATGGGGCGTGTTTTCGAAAGACCAGGGAAAAATGCCTCTGCACTCAATTGGATAGACCTACAACCAATAAGAGCAAGCAACGAGTGCGGACGTGATGTTTAGCTTTAGGCATAGTTGTTGTTGTCATTAAAAATCAAAAAGCAGCAGTTTCAATGCCTAGAATAAGAAGATGAAGACTTATATCGGCGCTTTCTCTGTTCCTCTTTTAAAATTAATTTGCTGCTCGATATCTTCTAGAACAGACCCAATAGCAGAATCTACTCACCTCTCAACTCTCCAGCGGCAGCCATTATTGTTGTCACCCAAGCGGCGCTTTGGTCCACGTCGGTCGGATTCACGGCACTCTTGATCATCTGTCCATCATTGTATAAAACCCCGCCTCTGACAATTTGATTGGATCACTTCGACAGTGGAAGGCCTTTTATAGTGGCGCTACTATGGAGCAGAGCCGAACCGGAGTCTTCCCCGGGCACTCAAACCTTGTGGGGGACTGGGAAGTTGGACTGGCACCCAGGCTAAGAAAAACACTATTGCATTGTCTTATTTCAAGTGATATTAACTAATTATCTTATTTTGAGTAAAAATAAAACATCTCATTCCATTGGCAAACTATTCTCAAATTACTACTCAAATAAGGGGTAAATACACTCTTAATTTAGGAAATTTTACTTATTTCTAGATCGTTTTTGCAGTGGATGGTCTAATGGATGGACGATGTTTGTCAAGGTTAATTATAGGTTAACTTCTCTCTGTTTTGCAGCTGTTCTCTATAGAAACAGACAGTTTTCATTTCCCTGGTCAGTTATGAACCAACAGAAAATGTTTCCAAACTAGCTCTTTACAAAACAACTACAAGACTTTTTTTTCATTTCAATGTTTTCTTATCACTCCAAAATCATTTTGGGATGGGTAAACAATTTATCTGCTTACAGATTAAATAAAACGGCAATGATTTTTTTTTTTTTAGGACAAAATCTTAATCTAAACTGCTGTATTTTCTTGATAGCAGAGCATGTTGTTGGTTATGTGATTGCTTCCCCCCCCTCCTATCCTATTTATTTTAGACTGAAGGGAATAAATCTCCAGCTTTTCCCTTCTGGTTGCCACACAGTAATTCCTGAGAAAAAATCAAGGACCCTGAAGCGTGTTAATGCTCACATATTGAAGTTTTACAGCATGGTTAAGATACAGTACCTGTGAGGGAGCGTAGATAAGAAGCTGTGGACAGTGATGCGGAGTTTCTGGGAAGCCTGTTTGGGTAACATTGCATCTAAACACTCTATGTAACTAATGGACACACTTAGTCCCATTGTAAAGCAGAGCTGACCCTCTACCCTGGCAAAATAACAGAGAATTTGATGTGAAGTAATTGGAACTCCAGTGGATTTTGTACAAAACTTCTCCAATTTAAGTCATGGAAGTTCAAAATCATCTGCAAGAAGTTGGTTTAAATGGTGAAACTGAATTGAGTCGATGCAATCAGCTGGTTTTTCTTAGATAGAAAACTTTTAATCTTTTTGAGTCTATAATCTGGTTGAATTGTAAAGTGCCTTGAGATGATGTTTTGTGAATTGGGGTCATATAAATAAACTGAACTGAATTTAAATGCACTATTTAGATCCTTTAATACCCACATCAATCTATGATTTATTCATATATATATATATATATATATATATATATATATATATATATATATATATATATATATATATATATATATGCTTTAGTGGAGTCAGGGCGAAGTTTAGCTGAATAAACTGATTAATTACCCTCCTCCCTCAACTCCGTCTGCCACGCTTTTTGCTGCCCGTGTCCTCACTAAGACTAAGAAAAGTAGCACATCACCCCAGTTCTAAAGTCCTACACTGGCTCCCTGTATCTTGTGAGAATAGATCTTAAAATACTTCTGTTAGTCTATAAATCTCTGAATGGCTTAGCACCTAAATACATCACAGACTTGCTATCAGTGTATCAACCTTCCATAAAACTTTCAGGTCTTCTGGCTCCACAGCCTGCTCTGCAGACCCAGAACCAGAATCCAAACATGGAGAAGCAGCATTTAGTTCCTATGCAGCCCACTTATCTGGAACAAACTTCCAGAAAACTGTAAAGTGCGAAAGCCTGAGTTCCTTTTAAATCAAGACTAAAACTTCATTTGTTTAGGGATTGCCCTTCGACTGTTCTAGTTAAAACAGTTCAACTAAAACATCATTAGTTCAACTTTTTATTTCCTTTAGTCAACTATTTAAATATTCTTTTTGTTTCGCATTTTTATTTGATGAGATATTTTTTCCTACTTGCTTTGATTCTCTTTTATTTTCCTGTATTTTAATCATGTGCTACACTTTGCATTGTCTTTTGTACTGAATTGTGCTATACAAATAAATTTGCCTTTGCCTTGCCTTGCCTTACCAAAAGCACAAGCAGTGGTTGTCTGATTTTGATTCAGATGACCCTGATTGAACCCCCCTCCAGCCCCCTCCTCCACCCTCGTGAGAGGGTAAAACTCTCATCAGAGTGTCATTCCTCCTTAACTCTTACTGCATTTTGTATCTTATTTCAACCGGTCCAGCAAAAGACCACCATGTTGAGCGCGGGTTCTACCAGAGGTTTCTGTTCCAATGGGGAGTTTTTTTCCTCTCCACTGTCACTTCATGCTTGCTCTCATCATGGACAGGTTCCTTCTCAACCTGTGTTATCCAACTGACCTTCCATCTTCTCAGGTCCCTGGAGTGAAGCACCAGTATCAGCTCACACACGCAGTCCACTGGATCTCCCCATACAGCTCAAGCAGACCGTCTCGCCAACCAGCAGTCTACAGACTGACCAACTTCATCTATCTCCATAGATCTATCACCAGTTTCAGGCCTGGGGGGGAATCATTTCCTGCTCTCTACTCCTGTTTATGTATATCAAAATAAATTCAGCGCTAATGTTTTCTGTCTGTCCATCAGTATCAGTAATTGTATCAATAAAATTCTTCTAATTGTCTTTTTCTTTCCGTGTGAGTTTTTTCAGATTGAAATGCCCTTTACCATGTTTGATTTAATTATTAGAGATGCAAAGATCCAATAATTACATCCTTAAAGGTCACGATATTTAAAAATAAATTTTGAATGGATATTGTTGAAAATGAGCCCATACCTTAGTGGTAGATCATTTAAACTCCTAGATCTCCTGCGTACCTTCAAGGCTAACCCAAACAACTTTTCTAGAAATACCATTTTAGCCACTCATAAAAAAACATGTTATTTTGATCATAATGTATAAACTCTTATGACACTTAAGGCAAGTAAAGGAGCTTTGGTTCTGCTATTTTTACACCACCACAGATGGGAGTAAAGTTTACATTACTGGATGTGAGGTTCCAGTTTGTCCTTCCATTTCTCCTTCCTACAGTCAAGAAAAGACTGACATAATATTAATATAATAAAAATTATTTATCACCTCTGCTTTATGCAGAAACTAAACCCAGACCAGAGGTACAGTAGCTATAGTTGTTTTTGTTTTGAGAACCATGCATACATCCATGCTTAAGGTCATGGGCTGAAGTTCCATAAAAAAAAAACACCGTCCTCAAAAGTCAAGATAACACCCCAACGTTTTCCAACCAGTTTGCAGATCAGACTCTGTCCTTGAACACCACAAGCACCACGAGCAACAAGGCATAATGTCTGAAGATTCTTTACAGCCTATCAAGGAGGAAGAGCCCCATGGCCTTGTGATAAAGAAGCTGCCAACTGATAGAGCTCAGGACGAGTGGAATGACGTATACTTAAAGATTAAGCAACATGGTTGTTACAGCTGACCTGCAGGAAAAAAATGCAATCTGCTTTTTCATACCTGTGATTTTCCCTCGGATAATGGCAAAGTTGAAGGATTTTTGTGTTTATAGTTGTTGTTTCTGCATAGCTGTGCCTATAAACCTACTGTATTGTACCTATAGTGCTTACTGCTAAAATTTTACCTCTCTATGATGAAAGAAGTGGAGACTATTCTGCTTCATTCTATCTCTATTCTCCCACTCTGCAGAATCTGTTAGTTCAATCTCTAACGCATATGCCCTCTCTCTGCTTTTTCTCATAGTAACTTTGCCTCATCTGTTCCAGGTTTGGCTGTGACACCGCTGTTGTTTATAGATGCTGGAGTATCGGCCAGTTTTCCAGTGTAGTCCTGTTTTCTGACCGTGGACTGAGTGGATGTGCTCTCTTCGTCCTTCTGACATGGGAGCTGGCTCGGAGCTCGTCTGCCTGGCTGTGTGTTTTCCTGGAGGGGCCTGCCTTTTACAGTTGCTTTTGTATCTCTCTTTCTGTCTCCTTGAACCCCAGTCGGCCTCAGCAGATGGCCGCCACACTGAGCCTGGTTCTGCTGGAGGTTTCTTACTGTTAAAAAGGAGTTTTTCCTCTCCACTATCGCTACAAGCATGCTTAATGTGAGGGATTGTATTTGAGTCAATGAGTCGATGCAATCAGCTGGTTTTCCTTAGATATATAAAACTTTGAATCAATTTGACTATATGATCTGGTTGAACTGAAAAGTGACTTGAGATGACATGATGTGAATTGGAGCTATAGAAATAAACTGAATTGAATTGAGTGCCTCCAATGCATGCATTAGAGGCAGTGAGGTGAATAGATATCGTTAAGTACGGTGGCCCTGAAGTGCAAACTGCAAATACAAATCTAAAAGCCGCGAACTACATTAAGGAAATCGCAACTTACGTAAAGCAAAAGCGCAACTACATTAAGAAAAACACACTACATTAACCTACCAGAAAAAAGGTAGGTACCAGTGGGAAACATGAGACATCGCTGATTGGACGACGGCCGTTTTGACCCTTGAACCGGAAGTCCTTCTGCCTGCTGCAGCTTTTATGGATATTGTCGGCGCCCCAAACATAGCTGCCGTTATCCAGGAATATTTTGAATCAGGACATACGCTACGGAGGTGATACTGATATGTTCAAGACTAATCACGCAATTTCAGTTAGTTTGCGCAAGACACTGAAGACACACACTTAAAAGAAGCTGGACTGTTCAGACGACGCGAACTTCCGGTTCAAGGGTCAAACGGGCGCCGGCCGGGTCCAATCAGCTTATGTCTCATGTTTTCCCACTGGTGCCTCAACACTTTTCCCGTAGGTTAATGTAATTGTGTTTTTCCTTTTAATGTAGTTTGGCGCTTTTACTTTATGTAGTTTTGTTTTCCTTAATGTAGTTAAGCGCTTTGCTTTATGTAGTTGCTATTTCCTTAATGTAGTTATGCTTTGTGCTTTATGTAGTTTTGTTTTGCTTAATGTAGTTGCACTTTTGTTTTATGTAGTTGCGATTTCCTTAATGTAGTAGAGACAAGCGCTTCTCCCCTCAAAGATGCCTCTTGATTGTTTTGCATGTAAATAAATAAAGACACAGATTCTTTATAATAGTTATAGATCTTTAAAAAAGATGGCTAAAACTAAAGTTCCTCCTGGCCAGTAAGTTGGTGGACGTTTGCCAGGTCTGCCAACACTAGCAAACATTTAATGTACCTGTCCAGATAAAAGCATCGACCTCTGATTGGCTTCTGTGGAACCCACGTTCAAAAGACTGAACAATGTTTACCCTCTTTTTGCCTTCTTTTAGCTCTTGAATCTAAAAAGAATGTAAAGCAGAGAAGAAGCCATTCCTCAGAGTTATCACAGAGCTACTAGGATCTGGAAATGCTTGGGCTCCATATCACACGAATGAAACCATTGCTACTTCTTTTAGTGTAGATTCCTTTCATTATGAAGTTTGCATCGTAGCCAGAAGTAAACATTTGAATATATTCGATTCGTTATAATTTATAAAACCATTATTTATATACTATATACAGTATACATGCATTATCAGCAGTGGTGGGCCATTATAAGCCTTAACATGCTGCTTTAAGGGCTGGTTATGCTCCTGCAGCAGGTATGACGCAGATATTTATGATTTATGCACCATTTTGAACCGTGGTCTGCGCTGTTATTTTACGCTACAACGCAAGAGGTACAATCACAAACTATCTGTGGGTCTAGATACGGCCAAGATGGTGAAGATGTGGAAAATGCAAGTGGCAAGTTTGTGCGACAACGGAGGGTGAAAAAGAGCGGGGATCCAGGTGGAAAAAGGGTCCCAGCATTCTCACGCACCTCGCTCTTCTACCTGGTCCATCTTTACGAGTCATTTTCCACAATAGTAGATTTGACTTTTCCTGGTTAAATAAAGGAATAAAAAAAATAAAAACACACATGCAGACGACCTGATTTCTGAGTATAAACCAGCCTTTAATTCCAGACTCTTATTGGGTGATTAATAAAATATAGCTGTTAAACCATTCTCAAAGTTGGGTTGGTAACTTGGTCTATACTAATTGTAACTTTCACCTTGATGTAGCATGTTTGTCAGCAGATAAGTAACTTTTGTTGAAATCAAGGTCCAGTTGTGAAGCTCTTTTTATTTATAGTTCAGGAGAGACCATCCTGATCTCGCCGAAGCTTTCAAGATTTCACTCGCCGCTAATCAGTTTGGAGACTCTCGCGTAGAATAGAAAATTGGGAGCCGCTTCACCGTAAAACGAACGCCCAATCAGCGCTGGCTTTTGAGGCGGGTTAAAGCTATGACGCAACGTTAAACTATAGCCGACAGTTCAGTCCAAAGAAACATGGCGGGCTTCAGCCGAGATCCAGCATGCTAGCGTGGCTATCGGAGCAAAGTTTTATCGGAATTACAGAGTATTTTTCCACTGAAAAGAAGAGCAAAACACTGCTCTGGGAGGCTTTTTCTCAGAGGAAAAGATGTTTTTGCTCTTCTCCCACTGGTTTAGGCAAGAGTTTGATCTATCAATTGCCCTCTTCGCCGCTTCCTGTTACGCTATATATGCCCAAAATTACTTCTACGGAAGGTTTCCAGATGGATATGTGGAGCAAATCCATCTGGAAGAGTCAGGTAATTTTATTTATGCAATACAAAAAAAAACTGAAAACGCTTGTTTTTTTTGTTGTTGTTTTTTTTTTTATCTAATTGGTGGAACATTCTTCCAATGATGCCAATGTTAATATTTACAACTGCAACCTCCAGAACATAATGTTAGCTTAGCATGGACAGACCACCAACATAAACAACCCTCTTTAACACAAAACTAGAATAAAATGATGTTTTCCCCATCTTGACATTACCCAGCAGCCCTTGCGGCTACTCCAACCTCACAGGACAAAAGGAAAATTAGAGCTTGGACTGACTGACACAAAGCTACTGACTGTGAACAGTTCATCATGACCGATTATTTAGGCCTAGAATTCATGTTTATCTGAATAAAAACTTATTATAAACTAATAAATCTTATTGAATAATATTTATTTCCATCACCTATTATTATAGTAGAAAAGCTTTCTCAATCAGTTTATGATCGTTAGGGTTGTTAAGTTTCCCCAACTTAAATAAAGAATGAAACAAAGACTTTGGGATCTCTCTGTGCATCTTTCGTCTTGCTCCACGCTTGCAGGCTTATTTTATTGAGCAGTCAACACATTACAACAGCAGGTGTTAGTTTCGATTACGCAATCTCTTAGACATAGCATGAACTTTTAAGATAGGGAACATGTCTGGTTTCAGTATATGCTTTTAAAAAAGGTGTCGGGGGTCATAAACTTTAACTTCTGTGTTTTGCTCCAAATGAAAACGAGAAAAGCATTATTCTCGCAGAAAAAACATTTGACCACTTTTTATAGAACTGCATACGGCTGTTTCCACTGATGACCAGAAATGGCAAAAGTACCCACTTTCCGTACTTGAGTAAAAAGTACGAATACTTGTCGTTAAAAATACCTTACTCTATTAAAAGTGGAAATTTACTTTGATTAAACTTACTTTATAAAAGTAAAAAGTAACAAAGTACTGAGGCTTGTAAAATTTACTTAAAGAGAATATAAAAGTAAAGAGAGTAGAAACCACTTTTTCATGCCGCTGCTCAACATTTTTAAATGGATGTTCGCCAGCAATAGGACTAGATCTCCGGTTGTGTTCATTTTTCAATCATCTGCGTGGGTCACTGCCCATACTATATATAAAGAATTACCATAATTAAGCTGCAATGATTTGTCAGCCTATGGAATACCGCCGACCTTTCGATTCATCTTGTGAGTGAGATGGCGTCAGAGAAATGCAGCGTAAAATTCCCATCATCAGTAGACGAGGCTGGTATTGATGACGTGAAAAACAATAACGGTAACTCCATTGAAATGATTCAAAACTTAAAGTACCTTGACCAATTTTTTTAAAATGTAAGAGTAGAAGGTAAAAAGTCGCCATAAAAAATAAGTAGTAAAGAATGAAAGTAAAAAATATCAGAAAAATTCTACTTGAAGTACAGTAACGGCATTGTACTGCTACTTCCCATCTCTGCTGATGACAGTATCATAGAAAAAACAATTAATTAAAAAGCAATATAAAAGATATAAATGAATAAAAATGAGTTAAAAACAACAGGAATCATAATAACTCCAACAATGATGCACCATTTTGGAAACAGGAGATGAGCCACTGGACTAACGCACCACCTGGTTTGAGAAACCTCTTCAAAGACTTACTTTTACTCATTAATAAGGCAGCACACACATATCATCCTTATTTTATTTTATTCTTACCATTATCTTATTTTGTTCTTATATCTTATTTGTATTTACAATCTTATTTTTCTCTCTTCTGTAAAAGGTTTCACTGCAAGAAAAAGATTTCTTGCAAGGGATTAATAAAGTAATTCTGATTCTTGAAGCGCTTTGGCAGAATTCAAATGAGCCATTTTAATCTAGATTAATCCAGATTAATTCCAAGATTACACTGAGATTAATCTGTAATATACAAAAAAAATCCATCCATGCCTACCGCTAATTTTCAGTGGTTCTTTTAAAATTATTCTGAACCTCCATTAGACGTCATATGGACGTTTATTTCAGAAAAGTATATTATCTTGATGAAAAAGTCTCGGCTATGACCTTCAATATAAATCAAGATTAGGAACCCATGGCTTTATTTTGTATAGTTTGGGTAGACAGCTATGTCTTGGTAGGTTTGTAGTTGTGCCCTACCATTCCCTTACCTCTAAAGCCTTCAGAGAACAGCTGGATTTAATACTGAGATGAAATCACACCCAGATGGACTATTATTACGTGACGTCTGAAGGCAATTGGTTTGGGCTGGATTTTATTGGGGAATATCAGAGTAAAGGGAGCTGAATCAAATGTACATCACACTTTTCAGTGCTTTGCTTGTAAAACCTTTTAAACCATTTATCATTTTCACAACCGACCGCTTTGATTTGGTCAAACACATAAATCCTCAACGAAATACATGGAAAATTGAACTTCTTACAAGCTGTGAAAAGTTCATGGTCTTCCAGCATCTGAAATAGACCTCAGATCAACTCAAAGCAATTAAACTTTAGCTTTTATATGTTTTTGAGTTTGACAACGGCAGCTATTTTCTGGAAGCCTATTTAATTAGCTTAAGCATTGCTATCGTCATGATAAAGTAACTTCCTCCTTCCCTCTTACTCCTGCATATCCGCAGCTGCATGCATGTATCCGCGAGGGGATTGGAGAGACTGGAATTCCTGCATTGATTTATACGATGGACCTGGTTTTGACCCAAGTTCTGCTGCTGGAAATTTGCCATCACCTCATCCTCTTATCACTAAGCACATCAGTAGGTGACCAGTCTGCTATTTATATCATGTTTGGGTCAATGCGGGCCGTCCAGTATTAAAGGAGTGGAGTGTTTGTCAGCTGCGTCGGTAAATATGTCATCCATGCAAGTACCTGGAGCTTCATTCATTCATTGAAGGGAGAACGGCCAGAGCTGGGCTTAATTTATAACAGCTGTTCCCTCTGCAGTGGTGGTCAGACAGAACAGATAATGCTGGAGGAAGTAAAGAGGACGTCTTTTATCTCTCAAAAAAAGACGTCGTGTTAAAACTTTCCACAGAGCATTTGTAAAATGTCTGTTGGTAAGCTGTGTAGTAGCTAGATAAGAAGAAAGGAAATCTAGAAATAAATAAAGTGGATTGCATCCTCTGAAAGCTCCATCTTTGCCCAGCAGCCGACTGGGGTAGCTCTCCCGTCTGCATGATAATGCTTTTTTTTTCCCAACGCTTGTGACCCAGTTGGTAAAAAAGAGGGGAAATTATGTCATTTGCAAATATGCTTTTATTCCATGATAGTGTATAATTGTGCAAATGGAATAAGATTATCTCTCTGGTCCTCCACAAACAGCGTTATGGGGGGCATTGGAAGGAAGTGATAATTTTCTCCCTGAAAAAAGGGAAAACATGGCATGAAGCATGTACTCAACCTTGGGCCCAGGTTATTTTAAGGGAAGCCAATCTTTGATCAGCCAAGCTGAAATGGCTAAGATAAGTGAGAGCTACATCTCGCGGCAGGACCGCGCACCACTCTGATATTGCTATTTCCTCCCTGGTTTGTCAAGAGCGGTAAATAGCTGCTACCCCCGCACCTCCCTCCTCCATTCCCCTTTATCTGCTCCCCACTTTCTTCTGGAGATCTCTGTCACTTTAATCCACAGAGTCTGCCGCTGGTTAACAAGGAAATCCTGTGTCAATTATCACCAACCACTTCCTGCTGGGAGAGCAGCAGGGAATCAAAGGGGTCTGAGAGTCTTTCACACCAGAGAGGAGCAGTGGGCCTAATTAAATGGCCCTTGTGTCCCACTGGCTGCCGGTGGCCGCGTGACAGATAGCACAGAGCAACGATAACCTCCTTCAGCCGATGATTGTTTTGATAGTAAAGCTTGGAGGCACTTTGGGTGCCCTGAGGTTGGCAGATCGCTATCCAGAAGCCTAAATTAACTCACATGTAGGACACAAAGGTTTATGGGGAGAAATGATGGGCAATTGCATGTAATGTGGGTATTGCCAATGTAACAGACTGACACCAAAACTGGATCCATGCTGCTCAACAGCATGTATGTTTTTTTTTTTTTTTGGGGGCATGAGAAAGATTCACAAAACGAGTCATTAAAATTCTGGTTTCATATATCTGGAAATGTGAACCCACGATGCATCATTTGCACACTAGTGGGTTAAGCGTGCATATTAAGATTTGATATGCCACATTTTTATCTCTGCACTCAAAAAACGGCATATGGGGCAAGAGGATACCTTTTTGAAGCTGTAATATGCTCCCCTCAAAGTGACAATTCCCAGACCACTTTCAGGTGGAGGTCTGTGAAAGCACGACTCCTGGTTCAAACTGCTTTATATCAACTTTAGGCATCATATGGGGTCAGTAAATCACCAGCCTGCCCGCCTTGTAGTTGTCATTTGACTCTTAACTGTCACTTACAGGTACCTGGTGTCGCCTGCATAATGTGAGATTAAGCTATCACCCGGAGTCGCTGGTAAAAGTGGCTTTTTCTCTTCATTAAAAAAAAGTTGGCTTCTAACAAATTCAGCCAGCATTATCATTTCAAATGCTTCCTGTAGGAAAACTGTTCCTCAAGGATTGGTTATGGATTGTGTTTGATTGATAGCGGAGGAAGCTGAGGGGAGGGGAGGCAATGAATGCCGGTAAAAATCTGCAAAGCTGCACGCACTCAAACTTTACCGAGTATCTGGTGCTTACAGGTGCATCTCAGGAAGGAAGGGCATCATTAAAAAGTTTATTTTAATAAAATTATGTTGGTGTATTGGAATACTTCAGTTGAATTAGAGTGATATAGTTTAAGCTTTTATTTGGTTAATTATGATTATTATAGCTTACAGCTTCTAAAAACCTGCAATTCAGCTTTTCACAAGTTAGACGATTAGGTCAGTCTAATGACAAACAGATGGACCTATACTGAAAAGCGTTTTGCATGTACTCAACAGTATTTGCATCCAGGGCTCGTTTTGCATGAATTAGTGCATCGATGTGGCAGTTAGCCCTGAGGTAATGAGGAAACCCAGCTTGCTTTAATGGCTGCCTTCAGCTCGATTGTTGTTACATTTGGTGTGTTTAACCTTTTGCTTGACAGTAATCTATCAATCTCTTTACAGTTCTTTTTCTCATATCAAACACCCTGAAAAACAAAGTTATTAAAGCAGGTATTGGTACCCCTGGTGGGGCTAGCTGCAGCATTTATCCTGCTTTTGGGCTAAAAGTGGATCAATGCCAGGGAGCCTCACACTGGACCTAAAGCAGATTGGATTTGGTGGCTCTCAACATCTTGATTTCCATATTAAATGTATTTTTTTTTTTTTTTCTCCATCTAAAAGGAACAAATCAGACCCCTCAGTAAAAATCAAGTTCTTTTAACTAGTGTTAATGAGTAAAAGGGTTTCTTAAGTAAAGGCTTAAACATGAGAAATGCCACTGTTTTTATCCAAGTCCAGGAAGCAGCCATGCTAGGTGGCTCTTTGCACTAGAAAAACAATCTAGAAATAAGAAAAAAAATTCTTAAATCAAGTGTATTTACCCTTAATTAGAGTAGGTAAATAAGATAATTTGCCAATGTAATGATTATTTTTACTCTTAAAATAAGATACTTGGATAAAATGCACTTGAAATAAGTCAATGCAATTGTGTTTTCTTATTTTAAGTGAAATTTGTCTTGTTCCATTGGCCAAGTGTCTCTTTTACCTTCTCCAATGAAGAACAAATGCACTTATTTTAAAAAGAAATTACTTATCTAGATTTAGATTTTTCTAGTGTGAGCTCTGATATGAAGTCAGAATCCTGTCAAAAGTGCACACACATCATAAATACCTATATAGGCAGTTTTGTTTTAAAAGATAAACATAGACTTCTATTCACAGGCATTTTGAATGTTCTATGTGTGGTGATTCTACACAAGGAAAGCCTAATATATCATAAGCATTTTGTGCATGCTCCTACATTGGAAAAACGATCTAGAAATAAGTATTTTGCAGTGTTAAAGTAACACTTTAAGAGTGCATTTGATTCCACACTAATTATGATAGGGACCAAATACACTCTCAAAGTGTTACTGCAACATTTATTGTCTGTAACATATGTTTTGGCAGAATTCTCACTTCATATTTGACACTAGGGATGGAACGGTTTATGAAAACTGTCCGAACCGTTCGGTTCGCCGGTTCGGTCATTTCGCGTGTGTTTCGATTCGGTTCATGCGCTGCTCCTTTTTCTCATAGGGGAAGCGATTACACTCCAGAGCAGAAAGGTGGCGGTACTGCGACCAAAGCCAACCACCAGTAGTAAACAAGAAGAAGAAGAAGCGAAGCAGCGTAGCAGAAAAAATCAGTTGTTGTGGGGAATTGTGTGGGGTATGGCGAGTGGGGAAAGAACAGGAGTTGGAAGGCAGCCAGCAGCACTTTATAGGTCTGCTTGCTGTATGGGGCGCTTGCATTTAGAGTGACCTACAATGGCGGGTGAGGAAGAAAGTTGTGGATAAAGAGCAACAGTGTGCAAGCATTGTGCAACTTACGTTCTGTTTATGCTAACAGCAACACCGACCAACATGTCATGCTAACCTGAAAATCCCCATACTCCATCCCAGCGCTCCTCGCGGCTGCGGCTCCGAACCGTCTGCACAAAGCAAAAGCCTACAGCCTCCCACTGTGGCTCCTGTCGGCTCGCTCGCTCTGAGTTCGCTTGGAGATGGTAGAGGGGCATGCTTGGCTTGAGGCGGTTAAATTCAAAAGCAACAAAACATCTTGCGGAAATGATCCAGGGTTTCCCGCGAATCATTAAAATAATTACAATTCATACATTTTTTAGGATTTTTTTTTTTTCATTAATTTCATTAATTTTATTTTTTTCATAAAGTTTTTTATAATTTTTATTTAAAAAATTTTTCGGTATAACAATAAACATATACCGAACCGAAAACCGAGACTACAAAACCTTGTGAACGAACCATGGATTTTGTGAACCATTCCCCCCTATTTGACACCACCATTTTCATTCACATTTTTTCCTCCACTAAACTTTCTTTGAATATTCTTGGACACAACATTTGATGAATTTCCAGCTTCTTCTGCAAAGTCCCTTTGTGAGATCTCCATCCTGCAGGAGGTGTCACTGTTTGCCTGCTTGACAGCTGCCAAGTCAGCATAGTTTCCCTTCATTAATGAGACCATGACGCATCACATCCGTATTTGTATTGATTACTTATCAATGTGAACGTCTGTTGAAACAAACTGAAGCAAAAAAGTATGAAAATGCCACATTAGGTTTTTTTTTTTAATCTTTTTATAAGTTCAAATTTTTAACAGAAATACTAAAAATTGCTCCTAATTCTGCAATTTCAAACCTGCTTCTTCATGACATTCATCCCATTTCCAGCACCCAGATCTGCTGGAGGCACCATTATTCCCCTCTTCCTCCACCCATGCCGTGTCCACCTTTAAATTTTCATATGGAGGAAAAGGGGACGGCCGAAAAAAACCAATTTACTAACAGAGCGACATCATCTGTTTGGCCGTTTATCTCTGACACACCACCCCTCCGTCCAGTGTTGACAGTACATGATATTCCATTAATCTGCCTAATGAAAATTTAACCAGTGTTATAAACAAATAATTGCCCATTATCCTCTCAAAGATCCCGAATAAATTACTTGGGCGTTTTTCATGGCTTCTGAAAGAAGAAGAAACCGGCCCCTCCTGATTGATGTCGGAATAAATGCTGGGCCGTCTCCGACGCTGCGAGTGGGTCTCGGGCTAAGCCTGTGATTGACTTAATGAGAGTCTTTGGGGTGAGTAAATGTTCCAAATTGCTCAGTCATTAGCTTTTACTCGACTGTCTGAAGATACCCCCGGATCTGCAGCGCGGGGTCTCTCCTCTTGTACCATTCCGCCTGCAATTACATTTTCATTTAGAGCAAACCTCTGAAGTCCGATAGGCAGGCCCCTTTTTCATTATGCTGGCCTCCTTTTTCTTTTTTATCTAAATGGTGTGAAATGTCTCTTCATTTAGACCAATTAAAGTTGAAAAAGACTGCGCTGTAATGAATTATCATACAAATTATTTACTTAATGCCAAAATCTCTCTCCCTTTCTCCCTCTCCTTCCATCTCATCCTGCTCTCCCCGGCTCCACGGATGCACAGAGTCAGGCAGATGGGGAATACGTGGTGGGGGTCCACAATGGATCCGCTTTGAAAGTGAAACTTCTCTCCGAATGGCACAGATTTTTTCTGAGGTTACGTCCCTCCCCAGTATTTATCTGCGCCTCGCATGAACCAAGCTCTGCATATGGACCATCTCCGCTAATGGAGGAAGAAGTGGGACCCAACATCTGAAGAAGAGGGAATTCTGTGTCATCGTTATGGCTTTTTTCAGATATTTAATTTCAAGAGATGTCTAAGCTCTTCTTAATTAAGGACAAGCTTATGGTTTCAAATTAACTCATTTAATTGAGGGGCCTGCATCTCGTCTGGAAGACGGTGTGGAGAATGTCTCCTTCCGGAGGCTGTTGGCTGACACATAAACACTGGAAGAGTTCACAACTATCACAGCAGCCCCATCCGTACCTCTGGGACCGCCTCTCTCGCTCTCCTCAATGAGAAGAACGCTGCCAAGCCTCTCTCCATTAGCTTTTCACAAGCAGAGCAGCCATTCAGCACATATTCTCCTGCCATTATTCATGTTCGCAGCCAGCGCGCCACATAAGGGTTGTTTTCCAACAGACAAGATAATGGGGAGAGGAATGAAATGCTATATTTTCTCTCTGCGTTTTAGTTTTTACCCCATTTGAGTTACAGGCCCATCGCTGTGGGTAAAGCTGGAGGATTTGAAGCGACTTGTCACCATGGAGACGGCAGTGGGTACTTCATGCCAGAGTAGTTCTGCTAAAGCCCACAAGATGAAGGGGCAGCAAAAAAGGGGGGCTATTAGTTTGTCCCCTGCTTGGCTATCCCCCCCCCTTCTCCCTGACTACATATAAGGTGAGGCGGCCACAACCTCAGACGGAAGCAGAAATAAAAACTTCCAATCTAAATAATGGCTTTTAAGCAGCTGAAAGTTATCCAACATCTATGAGAAGGGTCACTTTCACAAGGTGTCAAACTGTTGCTAAACTCACCAGGCAATAGTCTTAAGTACTCCATGATTTGCACTAATTGGTATGAAATCGCCCACAGTGCAGCTACCGCTCTGCAGCGCCGCGTCTGCTCTGTGTCAGCCACCATTCCTTCTGACAGCCTGGAAACACAAACATCAAACTGCGCCGCCGTCCGCCCACCTCTTAGCAGATGTCACAGGTAATTTTTTGTATTTATATTTTATTGTGGATCCCCATTAGCTCTATACAAAGGCTCAGAGTGGGAATGGATTTTAACCACTTATAAAAGCTGGAGAGAAAACTCTAAAGTTTTAAATTTTTATTGTATATGTAGGTACTTTAAACAATACCAGCGCTCCTAACTCAGTCTGTCTTTTTGGGTATAAATAGTCCAATTAGTCTTATAGAGGGATAAAATTATGTGTTTCTGTGCAAAGCAGGGGTTCCCAAACATTCCTGTGACCTCAAAGATAAAGAAACAGCCTGGTGACCCCCTAAAAATATATATAAATATGTCACAGAATGCTTATACATACATATATATTATACATATAAAGTGAAGTAATTATGTTAATTTTGAAATACATTTTTTAAATAAGATTTAACCCTTCAATCCATTATTTTATTTTATTCTAATTTAATTGGTATATAATTTACTTGATTGTGCATTTTACCATTTAATGGGATATTTAATGTTTAAATCATGTATTAAATACATAAATCAATGAATAATTAAATAGATGTTACATCTTCTTATGCTATTTATTTATATTTTTTCCATTAAGTATTCACATTCATGTTTTTCATGATACATTTTACCCCTTTTAAATCTCAGGCATCACACTGTATTGCTTTTGAAAACCAAGGACCCTAAACTTGGTATTTTGTGACCCTCCTGGAGGGTCCCGACCCCCACTTTTGGATCCCCGGCTGTAAAGAAGATGTTTTACTTTTTCTCCAGGTTAACACCTGCCCTTACAGAGAATCAGGGATTAGTAATTATCTCTAAACCGATATGAAAGCATATTAGTTAACTTAAGCATGTAAAAACAGAAATTATACCCAAGGCTTTTTGTCCAGCCAGATGATAAACCCACTTCTTTTATCAGACATTAAAATAAACGAAAACTTTTGGTCCTTCTAGTGCTGCTGAATAAAATCTGTAGATGTTTTGTTCCAAAACCACTAATGATAATCAGATCTCTTTTTATTATTAAGAAACGTTTTTTTTGACCCTTTAGGAGGTGACCTTTATGAAGAACCAGAGCTCTGGCTTTTCCTGCTACATCAGAGTTTATAAAGTTTTGCAGGTGTTGAAACCATGTGTCACACCGGAAAAAGAAAAAGTTTAAAACACACAGGTATAAGATGATAAAAACTCTAGAAATGACCATTTAATTTTACTATGAAAGCAGATTGATAGGAGCTGAGTTGCCAGAGCTCCTTTAAGTGTCTGGAGTTATCATCAGAGATGTTTCTGTGTGTGAGGCAACAGGCTAACCAAACCTGGTTTTCAATTATTGTATTTTGCTAAGTTCAACCTATTGATCCAAAGATCAATGTGGTTAAAGTAGTTAAGTTAGCTTGAGTTTGTCACAGTTTACCTGTGCAAGAACAAACCTGAGTCTGCTTGAGTACGTGATGTAGCTATTAGGATGTCTTGCTATCAGTTGGATGTTAATTTAGAGTAAAAACACAGATACCTCCAATTTGTGGTTCATTATCAATCAATGTAATTCCTTGCCTTTATACATCTCAGAATAAAGAGATAAATAAATAAGCTCACTGGACTTCAGCGAAAGGTAGTTGATTCATAAGTGGTCACCCTTTCAAAAAGAAAGACGCTAAAAGGTGTTAACAGCTACTTTTAGGGAGGAAGGTGTCTGACAGGTATTAAAACTCCATAGTTACTCCATAATTTCTGGAAGCTCATGTGTGGGATAGTTTGTGTAATTTACCTTTTTTTAGATTTGCCATTTTTGAAAGGAATTCGTTCAGTGTCTCATTATTTGTATTCATTATCCAAGCGTTACTTAAAAATAATAAACAAAAGGCTAATAAAACTGATTTTTTTGTTTCAATCAACAGCATTGTGAAAGGTCAATTTAATAAATAATTATTTTCTTCTAAATCATAAAATCCAGCTAATCAAGCTGAAATCCCACCAATCAACTGCGTTTAGTGGATTGTTGTGTGGGTGCTGGTAGAAAGCAACCCTGTTTCCAGGATCTTGAGAAAGTTCAGTCTCTGCTGGCTCTGTTTTTTGTGTCCCGTTGGTGTTCTTCTCTCAGGTGATGCAATCAGAGATCCGGACTCTAAAGGAATGGGCCGAGTACACGACCTTGAGGTCCTTAGTGCTCAGTGGCCTACCTCAGGCATGAGTGAAACTGCAAATACAAGAGCCATACCGGCTCGGACGTCGCCCGAGTTAACAAGGTCCGCGTCAGTTGCTAGGGAACCAGGGCAATTTGATGAGAAATGGGCTACTGAAACAAGACATATATTGACTAGAGCAGAAAAGCTCTACCTGATGAAATGCTACTATACAATCAACCCCAGTGAGAGAGGTTACATGCAGAGATTATGGGATATATGGATGCTTCACATCCACAAACGGCAGCTCCTATCACAACTAGAAATTGATGAGGTACAACTGTATGCGGCAAGGGGGAGTCAGGACAACCGGTCAACAGGGAGATTTCATCATCATCCCAACACTCAGAGATTGGGTCCCAAGCCCCAACAACAACAACAAGGACGGATGACCTACGACTGCAGATCATCACCAAGCTGGACCCCAAAGACTGCCAAGGCTGAGTGACAGAGTACCCTCTGAAAGTCTTCTAGAAGATTTAAATGCAGCACTACATACTATCCCTACTTAAGACTTAACTGAGACCAATGAGCTGATCTACGCCACAGCTACAGTGATATAACATAAACACCACAGGCCACAAAGAGCATTAGCTCCATGGAGGAGAATGCTGAAGGCCAAGATTAACTATAGTTTCACTAAAGCTCTGGTGAATTTCAATGGTGAAGTCCTCTGGAAATCTTCAATAATTGTTGTTGATTGCAGATGTCTCTAGTAGTTCCCATTGATTTTGCTTGTAAAGCGGGGAGAATGGCACTAGGCTTACCGCACCTTGAAGATGTCAGGAATGAGGTGTTACTACATTTTGGCAAAAATGGCCGCTCCCGAACTCAGTGATCGAGACGAAAAATATCGTTTTCATTTTTTTTAACTGATTAACGCTAAATTCATTAAATCACCACAAACGTATTAGTTTTAGGTATAAATAATGACCCATTGGTTAATTCCTTGCTGACCGCACTTCTACTTTAAAACAAAAGTTTTATCTGTCAACATTGTTTTCAAGGGGCCATTTTTCAGCAATGTACAGAAGCATCAATTATGTTTGGCATGTTTCTTCCGCTTATTACCCTGATGAAGGAGGTAACTCACTTCAACGTATATGAAGAGTACACCCCCACATGATGCTTATGTGAACAAATTTAAAGGTGATATATAGTTAAATCCATATAAACCTGTCTCCTGGTTTACTAAACATGTGTTTTCATATTCCTTAAGCACTGCAAGTAGCTTTCACTTTAACGCCACATAAAACCCCAGGAGAATAATCTCAAGTGTTTATAGTAAGTGGGTGTATCTTCAGTTCCACTGCACCTCACTGAACAAATGTGATGGCTCTGAGTTAAATGGCCTCCTGTCATTGGATGTTTTTGGTCTCAGAGCAGTGTCACATGTTGTGTTAAGCGGTTTGGTGACATGAGAGGAAGTTCTTTATGAAGCTGCCGGCTAGCATTACCTCCCTGTTACTTTTACACAAAAGAGGGGCTGTTTCTGCAGTATTAATAACCGAGCCTTCACCTAAGAAAAAAATTAATTTAAAACTATGTGTACAGTCTTGAATGGAGAGAGGGTGAAACTATTAATTAAAAGTGGAACAGGTTCTTATTTTAGTGGAAAAGTGGAGAAATTATGAGTCTTTGTTGAGGAAGGCCCAGGAGCAAAGCTTTCATTAGCCTACATGCATGGCAAAAGCAATTCATCAGCTGTAATTTTGCCTCAACGGGCAAAAAAAAAAAGAAGGATCAACCTCAGCATGCTATTTATGGAGATTTACGGAAGTCTGGGAAATGCTAATGTGATTAACATTTATCTACAACATGTTTCGAAATGGCCCTCGTGTCCGCGTTTTGCTTTAAGATTAAGTTATTGCACTTGCTGGAGAAAAAAAAAAAATAGGGGGTGATACAGAATCTGCTTTGCAGTGCAAGAGCACACAATGCTGATTTCTTCTCTTTTTTGAGACTTCTCTGTCATATTAGTGGAGAATTTCTCTCCCCCATCCATCCCTTCCTCTCTGTCTAAATATCTCTCTTTATGTGCGTCTGTCCCTAGATGAAGGCGCGGCAAGCCGAGCGCCGCTTTTGTCCTACCAGAGTGTCTCTCTTGAAATTGTGAACTGTTCCACGGATTAGCCGAGCACAGATTTATTTAATGCATCCTCATAGAGTATTGTTGAAATCTATTTTGGGATATGAAGCTTGCCAAGCTCTAAGCCTGGTAATATATGCCTGCTACAGTTTAAGAGAGAGGGTTCAGAGACCCACTTTATGTTGGGATCATATGGATCATACAGTCGCTGAATGAGAAAATATCAGGGGGCTGGTTGCACATTTATTGTTTTCACGTGGGGAACATAAAAAAGGCTTGTTTTCCAGCCCTTCCTCCTTCGTCGTGTCTGTATGCCCTGTTTAAATATTTGATGTCCAGGAGAACTATTGTGATACTCGCCAGATAAGATACTGCGCATGCATATGCCATGAGAGGCCTCTGTTTGAGATACAGGCTTAAGGTTTCTGAGAGGCCAACAAAGCCACGGATGGAAAAGACTGCACTGCATTTGCATTTAAGCTGTGGATTTAGGAGCAGCGAGAGCCGAATGAATACTAATATCGTATCTCATTTAAAATGCTAAGTATTGTAAATAATGAAAACCTCGTAAATAAGATCAAAACACATATTCTGTGAAGTGTGTTTACAATAAATGAATGAAAAAACAACATACTCTATCAAATATTTCAAACGTTATGTTGCTAAAGATGAGAAGACCTCTGATGTGTTCCAGTCTCTCTGGACATTATGGGGAGAAAAAAAAGGAAAAAAAATCAACAATCCCCAGGCTGTGACTACACTTCCCAGCATCCCTCGGGGGGGATGAGTTTTGGACCGGTTCTCCTTGCAGTGTGTTTGACAGAGAGTGAGACAAAAGAGAAGAGCCAGGGGTGCAGGAGTGGGGGAGACGGCGCCGGACAAAAGAGAAGACATGGGCTTTGCACGGAGGACACGATAAAGCCAGGAGCATTATCGTGAGTGTGTAAGACGGGGGCCATACTTCAAACGGGATTTTCTCTCCATGACAGGATACTCCGCTGACGCAGAGCAAATAGCTCTCTGTAGCAGCATATGGCTTCAGGCCTCCAGTCCTCTTTTAGAAATTCAACAGACTACAATATAGTGATAGGATCTGGTGCAAAAGGACAGGATGGTAGACAGTTACAGATAAGTGAATACAATGGTTCCAAAGTCAGGAGGGTATTTTACTCCGTATCTTTCTACAGACCCAACAGAGAAGCAAATAAAAAGCTGGTTCACATATTTGGTCACTTGTTCCAAATATTATTAGACAGAAAAACAGGTCAAATATCAAAGGTAAACAGAAAAAATATAATGAACAATATTATTTCTACATGTGTGCCATATTTGGGGAAAAAAAACAAGACAAAGAAAGTCTTACTCATTTGCAAAGTTTTACTAATGCCTACAGTTTAAACTCTTTCTTATTCTACTCCACACAACCTTTTTTTACATGAACATTTTTTATTTGTGGTGTCTACATTAAAACAGATCATTCTCTCTATTTTCCACATGTTTCAAATGGTATTTGCGGGATCTGAAACTGTTCTGTTTCCTCTACAGTATCATATCAGATTCCAGTTTTGTTGTCATTGTACATGTCAATAAAAATTATAGATAGATACTGTAGATATTTACTTCAACTGCAATTTATGAAACTAATTTTGTTTTATTGTTGTAAATTATTGTGATTACCAGGAGGTGTATTAGGTATGTGTATATATATATATATATATAGCCAATATATATATATATATATATATATGGTATAGCATATATATATATATATATATATATATATATATGTGTGTGTAAATACACATCACATATATACATACGATATATATATATATATACATACATATATATATGCATACATGCAACATACATACGTACATATATATATATATATACATATATATGCATACATACATATATACGTATATATATATATATACATATATATGCATACATACATATATACATATATATATATATATATATATATACATATATATGCATACATACATATATATACGCATATATATATATATATACGCATATATATACATACATATATATAACGTATATATATATATATATACATATATATGCATACATATATATATACATAATATATATATATACATATATATGCATACATACATACATACGTATATATATATATATATATATACATACTATATATGCATATATATATATATACGTTATATATATATATATATACATATAATATAAATGCAAATACAAAACATATGCGACTATATATATATATATATATATACACATATATATGCATACATACATATATAAATGATATATATATACACATATATATATGCATACATACATATATACCGCATATATATATATATATATATATATATGCATACATACATATAAAATACGGTAATATATATATATATATATATATATATATATATATATATATATATATATATATATATACATATATATATATACATATACATACACATATACATATATATACATATATACATACATATATATGCATACATACATATATACATACATATACATACATATATACATACATATATATGCATACATACATATATACATGCATACATATATACATACATATATGCATACATACATATATACATACTATATATACATACATATATATACATATATACATACATACATACATATATACATACATACATACCGATACACACATGTATATATACATGTATATATATACATATATATATATGTTTATATACATGTATATATATATATATATATATATATATATATATATATATATATATATATATATATATACACAGAAATATATATATAATTGAGTCGTCTTTTAGAAACAACAATTAAGGGTAAAGCCGACACTGAGGACAGAATATAGGAATATTTATATTAAACCACATCACCTGTTTAATATTTAAATGGTGGAAAAAAATAAAATTGAGACAAATTGAAATTTACATTTAGAGAGGGTTCTGATAGCTAAATGGTAAAAGTAAGCAATTAACTTATGTTTTTTTTATTTTGTTTGTTAAAAGGGTTTAATAAAAATTCATGTAAAAAAACAATTTGCTGTCCACGAGTCACAGATGCACCATTTTTATTGCAGATTTCTTCATATCATCATCATCTTGGTAAAGTTATCATGTGTGGATCAGTGGGAGGGGTAGTTGTCAGGGTAAAGGGTTCATATAGGTTTGATTCCTTCTACCTCATGTCTTGGCATAATAAGAACAAACAAAGAGGTTAATATAACTAGAGGAGCCCCATTTGTTTGACCATAATACCCTTACTTTTTTTTTTTTTAAATAAACCGTGTATCTCTTCTTACAGAATGTGGTAAACATTTTTCACATAATCTACAATATGATGTTAACATGTCAAACTTCTTCTAATCATTAATATTCATGCACAAGTTTCCATTTTTTTGAACATGTGAAATGACCTTTTTTTTCCTCCAGAGGAGGAGGAAGCACACAGAACAAATACATTTGACTCACTTGAAAGGAGGAACTGAAGCTTTTTCTTGAACTGCCATAGAGGAGGCATTAAGCTTTACAAATATGACTCTTGCAAGGAAGCCACGGGGTTCAAACAATTAGTCTGTGATTATTATTACTTCTGTTGTTATTACTAGTCCCAGCAGCCGAGCTGTTATGGTAACCTCGGACGCAGTCCATACTACTAATCCTCGGCCCTTTTCTAACCTCAACCTTTACTCTCTTAATCAACATCATATTTCAGAGCAAGTGGGCAAAATATTTACGTGTTATCGCTCCTGCAGAGCTCACTGAGAATTTGCCCTCACTCTGGGAATTCTTGGCGCTGGAGCTGTTTGCAAGCTCGTATACGTTGCAGTGTGTGTGTTATTCTGTTCAGGCCTCCTCTGTTGGTTTTTCATCTTTTGTCCAAGTTGAAAGTCGCAGTGTCATTAAGGTCCCAATAAAGGCTCCCATTGTGGATGAGCTGCCGTGGGTGGTGGAATCCTGACTTTATAAAGCTCTGTCTCTCACATTATGGTGTCACTAACAAATATGAGTTCAGGCCCTGACTTTAGAAGTTTGTTTTAAAATAGCAGACAGAGAGACAGCTGGACTGCAACCGCAACTAGACAAGTTTATATTCCAGACTTCAAGCTTCTTTTTTTTAATTCTTTATTAAATACTCAACCCATCTGTCCTCAGTCCGGAAAAAAAAAAACTATTGAGAAGTTTTGATCCAACAGCAAATATAAACTGGACAGGCAGATAAAGGAAAAGCACGAAAACACCAAAGCTAGCAAACACCAGAATGAGACAAAGATATTTCCTATGCAAAGCTCACACACAATGTCATGTGTGATAGCGACGAATCCCCTCCAAGTCACACGCGTGGGGGGTGTTGGGGGGGAACCGGGGAGACAGAAATGAGGTCGACTGCCTGCATCTACCAATGATCCCCCCACTCTCTTAGCTTTGATTCTGCTTATCCACTATCTCGCCATATAGCAAGGGACACAAAGCAGATTTCAGCTTTGGGCTAATCTCATTAAGAAACTCTAACCACCCCTATGAGTAGAGGGAGAGAAGAAAAACCCCAACTCATTCTGCACCGTGCCAGAGCCTAGGCTCAGGGAGGCAGGTGTAATGTTACATAATTAGCCTCTAAACGGTAAAAAGGAGATTATTGCAAATGGCCTGCTAGCCAGCACATGCAGTGGACCCCGTCCCTGAAGACTCGGCAGCCTGGTGGAGCTGAAAACACCTCTGGAGAATTAATGTGTTAAAAAAGATAAACAGGTTAGTGGAGGTAAATGGGCGGGACCCGTTGATAGGACCACTTTAAAAACTGATCTGAAAAATAATAGTCGTAAAAGACGAAGTACTTGTTTCAAACGCTGTGTCTGAATGTCCGCCCTAATCACTTGTGACGTAATAAACAGACTTACAGCATCAGCAGTGATGTGCTGCAAATACGGCGTTGAATTGGCTGGTGGCTGCAGTTACCTGCAGCGCCAGTCGACTCATTCATGAGTCTCATTCCTCATCTAGTTCTAGTTCCTTTACTGTAACTCTAATGTCTTGATTCTTAAGGGAAAAAAGGTGGGCTGCCTCTGCAAAAAAAGTTTTTTTTTTTCTGAGACCTGTCTGTAAAATATGAGGTTGAGGTGCAACGAAGTAAGAGACACTGAAACATGCTTTATGTGTGAAAAAGGGGGGTCAAACGCTGATAAATACATCTTCTAAAGGGATGACTAAGATAAAACTAGACCTTAACATTTTAATCTAGAAAAGAAGGAGAAATAGTTACAGAGGATCTGTCTTCCTGATAATGTGCTCAATAATGGAACAAATCAGAATCAAACATACTTTAATAATCACAGAGAGAAATAATTTTAGTTACACGGTCCAGTTACAGTTTTATATATATATATATATACACATCCAACTACACAATATAATAAAGATAAAAATAAGAATATAAAAAGAGATAAAATATATACACATATAACGCTTTTCTGCATATATATATATATATATATATATATATGTATGTATATCTATGCATATGTAAAAACTAAATCCAAATAAAGTGAATATCCAACTAAAGTGATAAATCCAAGTAAAGGGATACATGGCGCAAAAATAGTGCTATACGATGTCCCCATTGGTTTTTATTAGGGGATACACCGCGATATAATGAGGCCCCCATCGCATCATGGAGCCTTAAAACTAAATATATCGGACATCGCCACCCCACCCCGATATTTTAAACCGATATTTGATCAGCTTCTGAGTTCTAAAGTCTAAAAAAAAAAAAAATAAAATACTACTTCTTCTTCCTCAAAACTTCTTTTACAGACTTAAAAACTTCTAAAGACGAGGGAAAAATATTGATACATTAAAAATATCCCAATATCTTCATATATGCTGATATATATTGCCATTTAAAAACACCATATCAATCCCTTTACCAATGCATCAATATTACATACGCCATCGTTAATACTTGAAATCCCCAAAATTCATTTAAATGTTGCCATTTTTTATATGGGAGAGTTGACCGCGTATCGACGCATTTTAATAACAAAAATCTCACAAGAATTTGTAAAATGATCACGAGTTTGCAACAAAATCCATGAAATTTCAACAGTGTGTTGAAAGTAAAATAGATCGATGCTCGTTTTTAAAAATCTATTTGATATCAGTCTAAAAATGTATTTGGCATATTATTTTCAAAGTGTCAGGAAATGGATAACAAAAGCTACTATTTTTGTGACTACTTATTTTTGTCCAGCTTTAACATACGGTATCGATATCGGTTATCGGCTACATGAGTTTTAAAATATCGGCATATCGGATACTCGGCCAAAATCCCAATATAGGTGCATCACTAGTTTTATCCTATGAAACACACCCCTATAAGGGGCTGTACATATAAGTAGAAAATGTCCTCTGAAACAGATTTTGTAACAGCCTGGTGTTTCAGACTAAATACAAATGTAGGCCACTGGTCCGTCACGGGATCAAATGAACAAGATTCTTTAGAAAAAAACAATTTCATGCAGAAATGCATTCCTTGTACAATCAAATCCAGGACCTTCTTGCTGTAGGACGCCGTTGCTAAAGGTTGCACAACCATCCAGTCCACAATGAAATTCTCAGAAGCTGCATGGCATGCATTAACTCCATGCTGGATAAAGAGCACCAATAAACCCTAGAATGAGGGGCAGTCATGTTAAACCATGATAAACCACTTTCCCCTCCCCTTCCCTTCGTCTTAACAAGTAGAAATATTTCTATTAACTTATAACAAATGCATAAGCGATATTTAATGAGGCCCAAATTGGTGTCCGTGCTGATCGCCCCATCACCCGTTTGAACATCTGCAACCAGGCCCTCTGCAGGAGCGCCTAACTGCAGAATTGATGGAGATGGCCTGATCCAGGGAGCTCACACCTAGTCCCTCAAAACCTCAGGACCGGACTACCATATCAGATTGTTGCCATATGTGGCACGGCGCACCACTCAGCCAGTGACAGTGATCGACTACTACCACACCACAAACATTACTGTCAGAGTTCAAACACTGAAAGGAGCCCAAATGAAGGATTTCTGCAGCCCATCTTTGTGGAATACCCCCATACTGTCCGGCATGCATGTTAATTAGAGAAACAGATGATCTGAGCGTCTCTGAGGGCAGAGCCGGTTAGGACAAAAGGAAAGAGTGGCGGCGCTCTGTTGTTGCCTCCACAGACACACTGAAGCATCGGCTTGTTGTTACATGAAGTTGTATAACAAATGAGGCTGGGCGCTTTGAACTGGCTGACCACACAGGCCTGGAAGAGTCACTATAGGAGCCCAACATGTGGCAGCAATAAGATGGACCCGCCCTCCTTGAGACATGTGGGAGACACTGCATACCAGAGGAGCTCATTAAAGCTGCAAAACAAATCCAACAAACACAGCGCACACACACTCTCCAAAAAAATCCTAAATAACACCACGCTATTAGCTTTAAATATTAATTATTGCTGTAATTTATAATCTGTTTCCTTGAATTTTTAATTCACCCATCGTGTTTTTGAGTCATGTTTTCAAATAAAGCGCTGGCTTTTTACAATTGCTTTTATTAAGCATACAGATGTGGTTTAAGTGTTTAAACCCGTCATTGAATTCGGGCTCGTTTACAAAGCTTTTCGCTCAATAAGTCTGCCCCTGTCTGTTTAACTTGGCTATAAACAGACCGTAGCTCACTGTTTGAACCCCTCTTCCTACATTCACACCAGCAAAAAGGGCGGCTTGGATTTTCTCTCTCCATCTCTCTTCTCCGTCCTCATTGTTATAGTAAAATGTGACATGATATCCAGTCTGAGTACACGGCTTCCCGACATGAGGCGGTGCTGTACCAGGATCCCACAGAGGTTTTTTTTTTGTGCTCAAGGTTGATAAAAACTCAACAAAAATCAAATGCCCACCGGGGAGGCAGTCTCCACGCTGCAGCAGACATCTGGCATGATTATTTTCAGCTCTTCAGCTAATCCTCTCTAAATGTAAACTGAAGAAAAATGTGCCAAATGGCTTGAGAGCAAGAGCTGAATTTTGGACTTGTGGAAGATTTAAATGAGTTTTATAGAAATGTTCGAGGCATTATTGGAAAACACAGTGAGACAATTGTAATTAGTTTTCAGCCTGTCACATTTATAATCATTATCCCACTTTTTAGACATGCCAATTTCTGACTCCTGTTAACCGCTGCAGCTGTGGAGAAGCCACATAACATAGAGCAGTTTTTTTATTTTTTATTTTTTATTCATGTTTTTGATGAGCTTTCATCTGTGGCGCTGGGCGTTAGATGTTTGATATGTCGCGCTGTGACCGGAAACGCTTGAGTCGTGTGTGCGCGCCATTCAGAGGTGGCCCAGTAAAGAGCTAATCTACTTGTCAGGGTTGACTGCCAAGCATATCAGCCCACACACTTCACAATATGACTTTATTCATACAGTAGATCTGGGACATTAACTGTCTCTGCCCACAAGAACACAACACTTACGCCTACCGCTCAGAATGAAAGCAACCTTTCAATGTGAGCCCCTACGAGCCATCTTAAACACTCGCCTCAAGCTGTTCTTTACCTCGATGATACGCAGGTCCAACTAACCTGGAGTCCTGCACGCCGCTTTTATAGGACACACCTACACAGATAGAGATCAAGTTTTCCAGTTCTTGAAAACACATTCTGGCTAATCACCTTGCGCAAAGCAATTCCAGCTTGTTTTAGGTCTAGCTTGTGGCTTTTATATTTAAAATAGCATGTACTCTTCCTTTTGTAGAATAACAACAATCAACAAGCTTAAGCTGATGGAAAGTCAGATTCGGTGGAAACCTGAAAATATTGTTTTTATGGTTTTACCTCATGCTTTAACTGGATGTTTCACTTAATTCCTTAAAGCTGCAAGTTTTGGATTCAAAGCTTTGCACGTGTTTTCCCTACCTTGCACCTGGCGTGCACCAGCCCAGTTCATGTAAATTTGGAAGAGGTAAGCCTTCCAAAGTTCAGCTCCACTGGTGAAAAATGAATCCAGTTCTCACGTTCATAATTCACTTCCTCCTTTTTCAAAAACGAACCTAAGTTCTAAAAACCCTATAGATAATAATCTCCAGTTCTGGTCTCATTTTTAGTAAAATACCAAAAGCCACAATTCTCCACAATAGAAACTCATATTTCACCCTTTAACCCCCTATAATGCCAAATGTATCATATTTGATACATATCACTGCTTCTTGAAATGTTTTGTATCTGACTTTTGCATAATTTAATGGTAAAAACAATCAGGATTGCTTAACCTGATAATGAGCCAGTAGAAGACTATTCATGGCCAAAATAATCTTGACTTATCGCGATAGTAATAAAATTATTAATATCAAAAATGTATTTCTGCTTTTTTCTTTTTGAAGCTTTACATATTTTGTTAAAAGGTCAAATAAGGACTTCCAAACCAAAGTAATACTCTTCTGTTTTGTTTTATTCTTGGATCAGGATTTAAAGGGTTAATGCTTCTTCCCACTAAGTGTGACCATGTGACCAGCCCAGTTCATAGTTTAAAAGTAGGAGCTCAAAGTTCAGTTCACACTGATGAAAATGAACTGGTTCACGTTCCTAATTCACTTTTTCAAAAAATGAACCAAGTTCACAAACATATAGATTAACTAGTTCAAGTTCATTTAGTAAATGAAGCCACAATCCTCCACAATAGAAACTCATATTTTCACCCTTTAACCCTGTCTAATGCCAAATGACTATCATGATTTGATACAAGAGGCCTGCTTCTAAAGATGATTTTATGTCTGACGCCTTTTGCATAATTTAATGGTAAAAACTTTTGCTCAAAATCCTATTGTACACAATCAGAATATACCTATACAGCCAGTAGAAGACTACAATAAAATCTTGACTTATCGCATAGTAATAAATTATTATTAATATCAAAAATGTATTTCTGCCTTTTCTTTTTATATATTTTGTTAAAAGGCCAATAAGGAATTCAAACCAAAAAGTAATTTTCTGTTTTTGTTTTATTCTTGGATTCAGGCTTTAAAAGGCTAAAGAGGTTTTCCCACTAAGTGTGACCATGTGACCAGCCCAGTTCATAGTTAAAAAGTAGGAGCTCAAAGTTCAGAATCGCCACTAATGAAAATGAACTGGTTCACGTTCATAATTCACTTTTTCAAAAAATGAACCAAGTTCATTTTAACCTATAGATTAGCTAGTTTGATTTAATTTGGTAAATGAAGCCACAATCCTCCACAATAGAAACTCATATTTCACCCTTTTAAATGTATGATCATAATATATAGAGAGAAATGGGAAATACTGGATGCAGTCAGTGAAGCCTTTATTTAGCCAAATTACACAGAACTTATGATTCATTCAGTTTCGGCTGAAAATATCTGGATCCAAAATGATTTATTCAGGTCCTCATTTAGTAGCAGATTAGATTAAATTAGATTAGATGAGCTGTATTGATCTCACAGCGAGAAATTCACTGGTCACATAATATGGCATAGTACTTAAAGAAGGTAAAACAAGGAGGAAAAAGGTGCATTACAGTCGTAAAAAATTAAAAATACAAGGGAGTAACACAGAGACTAAGGGTGTCATGCATGTACAATTCAGGTATTTGGCTCTATATACAGGTGGACGACTTTTGCATTAAAGTGTAGTATGTGTTAAAACAACAGTGAGGTAGGTGTAAGGACTATTCTATTCCTCACAGGCTGGCCAGTCAGTATATTGTGGCCAGAATATTAAAATAGTCAATAAATAAACTTTAATATAATTGCACAGTGGTTGTTATTTCAGGAGTTCTTGTGGTTATAGTGCATTATTATAGAGTCTCGTGGCAGCAGGAGTGATTGACCTGCGGTAGCGCTCCTTTGGTATTCGGGTGATATTTCAAAAAATAGCTCAGATGCTTTACTTCCGTGTGTGGTTTTTAAACTTGAAGTGGGCGTGTCTGACGTGTGGACTTGTTTGTTAAGTCCCTGTGGGCGCAGTTTGCACGCAAAACATGCGTGCTTTTTCTTGCCCCAGCCTTCCTTTCTTAGTTGATCAAACTCTACCAACCGCTCTGCTAAACTGGCATCAGAAAATACACAGCAGCATTAGAGTCTGAGTGGAGCCAGACTAGTTCTAGCAGTAGACATGTTGCTCTGTCATCCTGTTTGTTCTTAATAGGTGCCGTAAAACCCGAGGTTATCCAATTCCCCCTGTTATCATTTAAACGCAAACGTGAGCTGCTTGTGCCGCTCATTAGATTATTCTCTACTCATTCACGTTTCTCGCTTCAGTTCACTGTTATTCAGTGAACTCCGTTCATTGGACGTGTTCATGCATCAACACTCAACCTGACTCGCCAGATGGATGGAGGAGCAAGGAAAATACTGGAGAAGGGGCGAAAATAGCTGGTTAGCTGATTTGCCTATGTTGGTGATAGACGGCCAAATAAAACCAATCAGATCAACGTAAGCATATGACGACTGACTAACAGAGTTGTACTTCCATTTTAACACAAACGACCACAAGCCAGCGCACAAGCCAATTGATAGATCAAACTCTTGCCGAAACCAGTCGGTGTCATGTTTTGTTTTAGGTTCCTAACCCACATGCAGAAACACTCGTAAACAGGAGAAAAAGTTCAGAGGTTTATTGAATAAACAGGTCAGGGGGTTATCTGATTCAGGACTGGTCACGTCTGGTTTCTCTGTTCAGAGGTTTGAGCTGAGCGGCTGAGGAGGGGAACCAGGAGGGTCCAGAGGCAGTTGGCAGGCAGAGCGCTAGGCAGAGGCAGGGCTTGGCTTGTGATCTTACTGATCTGGATCTGAGCTTCCTTCTCAGCTTCTTCTGAGAGCGGGCAGGCAGGTATCTTAAACATGATTTGGTATTCCAGGGTTCTTCAGAGAACAGATGACAGATTGGTTTCAAACTGAGAAACTCTTTCAGGTTTCAGGCTGGTTCTTCCTGAGAAGCAGAGGGACAAAAAACAAATTAATAGGTCCAAGCTCAGGGTTATCAGGGCGGCCAGAGATTGTTCAGACAGGCAGGTTGGCTCAGGCTTGCATAACCATAACTGGTAAAACACTCTGGCCCTGGAGTGTTGCCTGCCTCTCCTCTAAATGCTACGTCTCCCCTGATGAGCAAACGAGCCGCAGGTGTGGTAGTCCGCTTCCAGCTCCAGGAGGCACCCAGAAGGCGCCCCTCTTCGCTGGAGAAAGTGTGCGGACAGGTCTTCAGATCCCAATAACAGTCGGAGAAGAGCAAAAACATCTTTTCCTCTGAGAAAGTTTCTCCTAGAGCAGTAAGTTTTGCTTTGCCTTTCAGTGAAGAAATACTGAAATGTAATTCGGCTTAAACTCGTGCTCGATAGCCACGCTAACGCCAAGTTTTCATCTGGCTGAAGCCTCCAATGCCTCTTTGGGACTGAACTGTCGCGCTTCGCTAAGGCCACACCTCAAACCCCTCAAAGCCAACGCTGATTGAACGTTCGTTTGGTGAACGGCTCAAAATTTTCTTTAACAGAGAGGCCCCTGAACCATTAGAAGCGAGTGAAACCCCTTGACAGCTCATGGCAGATCAGGATGGTCTCACCAGGCTACACACAACACTCAGCAACCAGTCTTCCCTCTGCTGAAGAAAAAAGCATCCCCACATTATGATGCTCCTAACACCATGTTTATATAGCACATTGTGTGTTCATGGTTTGATGCCAGTCATGGAGATTTCATGGACACCATCTGTCCCCAACACATTCTTCCACATGTTTTCTATGTTCCTTTAATGCCTTGTTGCAAAATGAAAACAGGACTTTTCGTGGCTAAGCTCTTACATCAATGGAGATTTTGTGGAGTTCGTGGTTAATAGTTGTATCACCACCAGAGATGTCGATCTCGCCAGCTTCGTAACCATGGCTGCATCTCTGCGTCTCCACTTTTAGCTCTGAGCTTTATGTATTATTTTATGAATTAACCTTATTTTAAACATCTTGATAACTTCACTGCTGATTCCCCCAGTGAACTTCTGCGAGGGAATGAAACTCAGACTAATTTTGTATTGATGCAAAAGAGTCAGTAGCAGGAAGGATAGAGCAGAATGCATGGCTTATTAAAGGCCTTTTACAGCAGCAGGACAAACAGAAACATAAATGCATTATACTGTATGAGAAAATGTTTAGCAATAGGTGACTCTGACAAATGTGGTGATGGCCTCCTCCAACCAGATGAGCCAAAGGAATCCAAAGCCGAAAAATTGCCTGTCGTAGAGATGCATCTAATCCAACATAAAGCACCGTAATATAAACGGCTGGCATGATTCATTGACTCTGAACAGCTGTGCCTGGTGGGCATTTCATAAATCTCTAATACGACGGTGACCTCAGTCATTGACACATCGTAAATCTACACAAACAAAACGGGAACATCGAAACACACATAATATCACAAACATGTTTAATGTGTTTGCTTTAGTGGGAGAAAGTTGAAGCAGGTCAGATTGGCAGGGTTCACAAAAACATTCAGACTAATCTGATGGGCAATTATTTAGAAAGCAATAACTCCCCCGATAAAGCAGAAAGGATCCATCTGCAGTCGATTAAAGCCTCGCAAATTTAAAATAATGTGTGAGAGGGATGTTTAGCCTCGCCCCAAAGTAACACTGGGTCTTCCTGACCCAGCTATCAGCAGACAGTCATGATTATTTTAGCTCCGTACCATAGAGCAGTAAAGCTGTCACACAACCAGATGGAAGAAATATCGCCCCACAGTAAATTTGTAGCAAGACAAAATGGAAATAAAAACATCTCCAAAGTTCAGAAAAGCAAAGCTATTCAAATAAACCAATAAATAAATGAGTGTATAAATGTGTAAGCCTCAGGGCAAAGACGGGATCTCGCTGCCAAGTTTCAGTCTCAGTTTGTAGAGCGCCGCAAGGGGCAGTGTGGCGTATGAATGTAAGGACTGACATGTTTACATGCGACTCATAAGGATAAAAACAGCAGCTGCATTCGGTCCTGCACTGGAAAAACGATCTAGAAATAAGTAAAAAGTTTCTAAATGAAGTGTATTTACCCTAATTTGAGTAGGAGTTTGAGATGATTTCCAATGGAATGAGTATTTTTACTCTTAAAATTAGATATTTAGATAAAATGCACTTGAAATAAGACAATGCAATTGTGTTTTCTTATTATAAATGTAAATTGTCTTGTTCAATTGGCAAAATGTCTCTTATCTCCACAATTCACTTATTTTAAGAAAAAATGACTTATCTAGATTTAGATTTTTTCCAGTGTGGATGTGAGGTGTCTAAAGGTGACCTTTAAACTGTGTTTTTAGGAGGAGCCTACATCGTTATGTGTGTTTTTATAAAAAAAATCATTGAATTCCTTTTGATTTTCTATCTGATTATATAATATTAAAGCAGTTTGATCTAAAGTTATATGTAAAATGGCAAAAATCTAGTTTGACAGAAGAAGAAGACAGGCTAATGAGGAATTGATATGTTTTCATAATTATTAGTATTTATATATTGATTTGTTTTTTTAATTCTTAATTGGATTGAAAGGATAACAAATATTTTAACTTTAAAGTTAGCTACCTTACTAGTGTAAGACAATCAAATTATTTTTAGGCTTTTCCATATAAAAAACTCTCTATATATGAATTACACAAATGGCAAATAACTATGGTCAGTCCCCTGTGATGGAGTGGCTTAATCTGTCCAGGGTGTACCGTCGCCTCTCACCCGCAGACAGCTGGAGATCAGCACCAGCAGCCCTTGTGACCCCAGCTGGGATAAAGCATGATGGAAAATGGATGGAAAAAATCTAAATCTAGATAAGTCATTTTTTCTTAAAATAAGTGCATTTATTCTTTTTGAATTGAGGAGATAAAAGAGAATATTTTGCCAATGGAACAAGAATTTTACACTAAAATAAGAAAACACAACGCATTGTCATATTTGAAGTGCATATCATCTAATTGTCTTATTTTTAAGAGTAAAAATGCTCTCATTCCATTGGCTCTATCTCATTTTACCTGCTCAAATTAAGGGTAAATACACTTAATTTAAGAAATTTTTAGTTATTTCTAGATCATTTTTCCAGTGTGGAACTATGGTCAGTGAATCGTACGGATATCCTCCTTTCATAGAAAATCAATGAAATAAATCATATGGAAATTTTGCACAGACTGATTTTGAGCAGGAACTTTACATTCATTTTGGGCTTTTTGCGCTGCAACTAAACTGTTAATAATCATTGAAATAAAAAACTAATTGCTAAGAAAGAGAAGAACAGATGCTAAAATTAATTATGGATCTTCTGTAATTAAGGTATGATTGTACTTTGAATATCTACCAGAGGTGTAAACAGTACTAAAAAATGGTAATTGAGTAAAAGTATCTTTATTTTGCCTAAATTCTACTCAGAGTAAAAGTAAAATTACCCATCTCAAAATTTACTCAAGTAAAAGTACAAAATTACTTCATTTAAAATGTAATTTGAGTAAAAGTTACTTAGTTACTTTGAGTTATTTAATGCAAAAAAAGGTGAGTCATGAATTGAATTTAATCGATTTCAAGCCGTATTTCAGTGGACATCCATACTTACAAAAGATCAGCTGGACTAAAGAACAAACTTCCTCACAGCACAAGGACAGTCACAACCTGAACCATAAAGTGCAAACAATTTTTCAATCCTACTGTCCAACAGACAACACCATGATAACTAAATTACATTTTTTGTAAATTCAATGTTGATGTTTTAAAACCAGCTCAGTTTTGCTGGGCAGGCACATGTTGCACTGCATTATCACATTGTTCCCTTTTGTGCATTTGAAACAAATAATCCGTCCAAATATGTGGCGAGGGTTTTCTGGCTTTAAGTCTCAGAATATGTGTGTTTCCTCTTCAGGCCTTTCCTCATCCATACTCCCTAAGTTGTGATTAGAAACTGCCATCTTCAGGGAAAGCGCCCAGCACTGGATTATAAAGAGGCGATACAAAGAGGTAGAAGTAGGGGCAGGGCCACATTAAATTTTTTCACCATCAGTATTTTTTATTTTATTTTTGCAGTGTCCTGTCTGGCAGTGTGGCAAAGAATAATTGTCTTGATGCCAAAAAGAGGCCCAACAGATTTTACTTTCTAAATTGGAGCAGTGTTACGGCTATTGCCATAGTGTTCGCTTGTTTCATCTATATAAATTGCTTTATTATAATTATCAGGGATAGCAAAAGTACTCACTTTCCATGCCGCGAGTAAAATACAGATACTTGTGTTAAAAATATCTGGTAAAAGTGGAAGTACTGATTAAACTTCTTTACTCAAAATAAAAGTAACAAAGTACAGGCTTGTAAATTTACTTAAAGTATAAAAGTAAAAGTAAGAAAACCACTTTTTCATGCGTTGCCTACATTTTAAATGGATGTCTGCCAATAGGACTAGATCTCCGTTGTGTTCATTTTCATCATCACAAATTAGTCCATGCTACTACTATGCTTCGCATACCGCCACCAAGCTGCAATGATTTGCCGCCAATGAATACACCCCCGGAGAATCTGTCGATTCATCTTGTAGTGGTCGTCAAATGCAACGTAGATTCCCATCAAGTAGATTGAATTTGGTATTGATGGCCACCGCCAATTGCAGCTTGGTAACTCCATTGAAATGATTCAAAACTAAAATGCTTGAGTCGATTTTTAAAATGTAAGGAGTAGAAAGAGTAAAGATATTTGTGTAAAATGTAAGAAGAAGTAGTAGAGGTAGAAAAGTAAGCCATAAAAATAAGTAGTAAAAGTAAAGTAAAAATATCAGAAAAATCTATTTCTTGAGTACAGTAATCTAGTACTGCTGTACTTCGTTACTTACCATCTCTGATAATTATGCAGGGAGTTTTTACGGTTAAATGGACACTGCAATGTCAAATAGAGCAGAAAAAGCAGAAGAAGAAACGGAAAAAAAAAAAAAGAGAAAAGATGAAAAAGATGAGAAAGGAGACAATGACAAAACATTTTCAGTCTGCTTCATCACCTGTAACGAGAGATGAAAAAAAGAACAGCACAACCGAAAGACATGGTACGAGACATACAATAAAGCAACACCTTGAAACTATCGCTAAATATTATTAAGTCTGACATGTACTCTGTGTTACCTGAAGATATAAATGTGGGGTTTCTGTTTGGAAGTGAATCTCTAAGTACCTGAAGCCAAGCACCTGTCATTTTCTTTTTTACTCAGTTCTAAATGTAGCAAAGTAAAGCTACTTAGGTTAAAATTTACTCCAGTAAAAGTAAAAATTACATATTTCCAAAACTACTCAGAAAATTACAAATTACTCATAAAAAGTACTCAATTACAGTAACTTGAGAAAATGTAATTTATTACTTTCCACCCCTGATATCTACAGCTTTTATTATGGTTTAAAGTCAGTAGTCAAATGTTTAAATCTGCTTTCCAACCCCAAACCCTTACTTTTTTTAAATATAGTTTTTTTTAATATAATAATTACAAAAAATAAAAGTTTAAATAAAAAGTTCAAAGTTCAAAATCAGGGAGATGCAGAGTATATGTCGTCTGCGGGTCAAAACTGTAGATCTGAGGAAGGAACCTGAGAGCACAACCTGAATCACTTTCAATCTATGTACTAAACTGATGGCGATGAAAATAAGACTCGGAGACACAAAAAAGACACTTGTCTGCAGATTAATGTCCTGAATGGAGGCTTGTGAGGGCGCTCTCTGTCACCCGTCTCATATTGTGCCTCCGCCTTCATCTGAGACTAATGCTCCAAAGAGCCTGAAATCACTCCGGACCGAGGAGCAGCAGGAGCAACGGGATAAATAAAGCTACAGTTCATCTGTTCCTGTAGGTTTCACTAACAAACAGGTCGGCTAACTCTCCTAATGTCTGTTTCTCTCTTCCTTTTATTTAGAGCGTCACATTTAGGCTCTAATATTCAGCAGGAAAATGAATATATTTGTTGACTAACAGCACGGATAAAACTCTTAAATATTCAGAATTTTTAATCTGGTTTAATATTTTCAACCGTTTTATGCAAATTACAGTCTATTAACATAATCTCATTTGAGAATACATCCTTTTAAAGTAAAAGATTAGAACCTATTTTTTTAAGCACATATAAATCAAGAGTTACATTGAAATGGTAATGTTAAGGAAGAGACGTACATTTACATATATACTTCTTTTTTTTTGCATTAGTGGCTCAACGTTACTTGAAAAGATGCAAGACGAAGCTAAAACCTCCATGAGGGAAATCATCCAAGGGCTTAAATGTCTTGGCAAACATGAGACATCCATTTAAAGAGCTACAGTAAACAACAGCAAATATTCTCTTTGTGATGTCTGCTCCAACATATACAGCGCCTGTACACATAAATTCCAGGTTTTTCTTTGTTCGTTGCAGGATTCTGCTATTAATACTCCTGTTGTCAAGATTAAATCATTTTTTTCCTGAGGAGAGAGGACAGACGGAGAAAATGGACAGGCCGGTTAGGTGGAAGCCGGGTCTGTAAAAGTTTCAGGCAGATATTAGGGTGGATAAAGATGTAAGAAAGGGCCATTATGCTGCTGAGGTGGGAGTGAGAGCATGCAGGCTGACTGAGGAGGGAGGGGGGGGCTCTATCTGTCTCCAATCCCTCCTCCTTTGCTTTTTACATCTGCCTTGAACTTGTAAGGAGTTCAGCAGGACGGAGCTCACGGTCCAGACAGGCCTCTGGAATGCGAGCGCAGCCACTCAAGCCCGTCCGACCCGCCACCACACCGTCTCCATTTCACCGGGCTAACTTACCTACTCATTTACAACAGGACTTCAACTTTATCTCCCCTTGTAACACAACATTAACCGCCAAAGAGCTGGAAATGCATTATCAGCCCGCCTCAAAGCTTGGATTGCTTCCCTCATAAATAAGATCATTATACGAGCGGTAATCCCATTAAATAGATCATTTTGCAAATATCTAAATCCAATTAATAAAGTGTTTTCAGAGGGGGCGCAGCAAACACTGCCTTTTGCAGAGTTGACATGCTGTGACTCTGGCTCTTTGTTCTTCACTCCCTCAGTACCAAGGGTGATATTAATAAACACAACCCCGAGCCTGATTTACTCTTTGGAAGGAAACTGGGACTCAGTCCTGGCTTATTCTGGAGAGACAAAAATGAGATCAACAGCCCGCGTTCATCTTCAAAATGTAATGATCTAAAGCGCAGATTGGAATCATCACCCGGCAGAATTGTTGCTTTAACTTTCTGTGATATACCTCGCAAGTGCTTGCCTAATGTACTTATGGGATGCCCCTCTGCGGTAATCCTCTAAAAATCCAAATGAACTGGAGCCTTTAAAGGTTTGCCAGATGGTTTAACAAATCAAGCATTTTTGGAACCAGGACAAGCCTTATTTCCTGAATCATTACCATAACTCATGGGTGGAGGTAGCCTCTCCTGTATCTATAGCGAAACCATTCACACACCTTCTTCCACATTCAGTTACGTTACAACTATGAACTCCAACAGGGACTCTTCTGCAGACTTTGAACTCTTTTTCTGAAATTGTAGCAAACATCACATGATTAGCTGGAAAGTCTGTCATATGTTTGTATTCAGCTGCTTTAAATCTGATAATAAAATAAATGTAATAAACCAGCTGTCTTCCTGAGAGAAGGTGCTGCAAAGGAAGAGACCAAGACTGAATCTATCTCTTTGTGTTAGAACGCCCTGCATAGTCGAAGACACACTGTTTCCACTGTAGCACATGGTAGTGGAAGAGTCATGCTCAGGGATTTTTTTTTTCAGGGAGGACAATGCAAACTGTATAGAGTTGGTTGGAAAATGGATTGAGCACTGCATAAAAATGAAATCTCAATAAGTAATTTTTTCTTAAAGGAATAGTACACCCAAAACATGATTAGCCTTCATTTTCTACTCACCCCATGCTGAACAACACTCTGGAGTACTTTTTGATATCTCAAATGCATCTGGAGATCTGGAGGAGGCTTCTTGCTGTCTGCTGACATTCCAAATAATGGAGGTCTATGAAGCCCGAGACAGAAAGGTCCATAAAGTCCACAAAAAACGTGTCAATATTCCTCCATACTGCTTCGTCCAATGTATTCCAAGTGTCCTGAGTGGGTAGCATCCATAATTTACTCAGAAGCGAAGTCATTTAGAATGTTTTTAGAGCATAAACAGTAGTGTATAAGGATTTCCTGAAAGCGGCATTCACGACTCTCGAACTGAGCAATGACAGACCAAACCAGATGAAAGTCGCATTCAGCTCGGCAAAAGAACTCATGCTCTTCCTCAACACTGGAAGTCCTCAGACATTTTTCTTTCGTTGTTTCTGCTTTTCTTTGCACAGGTAAACAGCACATTTTCTTCTTCTACGCATGCATTATCTCGGCCCAGAGCGGAGGCGCTGAATCAGCACTTTCGCATCTGGTTTTGGTCTGCGGCTTCCGGTAGAAGTGCATTGACGGCGGCGCTTTTGAAATCCTATATACACTACTGTTTATGCTCAAAAACATTCCAAATGACTTCGTTTAGGGAAGTAGAATTCTGGATGCTACCCGCCGGATACTTGGAATACATTGGGCGAGCGAGTATGGAGGTAATGTTTTCACGTTTTAATGAACTTTATAGTGCCTACTACTCGGCATCCCTAAAACAAATGTCGGCAGACGGCACTCGAATGCACAGGATCTCAAGATTTGAATATCTGCTCCAGAGGTGTTCAGCGACCAGGCGGTATTGAAAATGAGAAGGCTATCCTCGTTTTTGGCCAACCCTTACTCGCACAAAAACTAAAGATGCAATTTTTCTTGAATTGAGGAGGTAAGTGAGACACTTTGCCAATGGAACGAGACAATTTACATTTAAAATAAGAAAAAACTATTTTATTGTCTTATTTCAAGTGAATATTATCTAATTTTCTTATTTGAAGAGTAAAATACTCATTCCATTGGCAAATAATCTAATTTAACTGCTCAAATTAAGGGTAAATACGCCTTAATTTAAGAATTTTTTTACTTCTTTCTAGATCGTTTTTGCAGTGAGGTAAATACTGATGTAGAAATAAGCAAAACTTTCTTAAAAACAGTGTTTTTCCCCTAATCTGAGATATGAAATATAATGATCTGCAAAAGATTTTTGCCCTTAAAATGAGAGATAATCAGAAGTTGTGCACTTGAAATAAGATAGTTTTTCTTTCTTTATTCCAAGTAGAAATCAGCTTATTCGAAATAAAATACACTTATTTCAAGAAAAATAGATTTACTTATACTTAAGTTTATGCAGTGTGCAGGTAAATACAGCAAGAAAACAGTAAGAGAACATATTACTCTGTCCACATCAAAAGTAAACTACTTTCTGTTTGCCTATCACATTAAACACCACAAATACAAAATTTCTACTTTTTCAAAGAGTTTAACTGGAAAAACGATCTAGAAATAGGTAAAAATTTCTTAAATTAAGTGTATTTATGCTTAAT
This sequence comes from Cyprinodon brontotheroides, assembly GCA_018398635.1. Taxonomy (NCBI): domain Eukaryota; kingdom Metazoa; phylum Chordata; class Actinopteri; order Cyprinodontiformes; family Cyprinodontidae; genus Cyprinodon; species Cyprinodon brontotheroides. The sequence goes on from JAGKQL010000052.1 coordinate 4,491,537, forward strand.
TTTAGTAGGTAAATGAGACAGTTTGCCATTGGAATGAGTATTTTTACTCTTATAATAAGATAATCAGATAATATGCACTTGAAATAAGACTTATTTTAAGTAAAAAGTGACTTACCTCCTCAATCCAAGAACAAAGGCACTTATTTAAAAAAAAAAAGACTTATCTAGATTTTGATTTTTTCCAGTGTTGAATGTCTCTGCAGGATGTAGCAGGTCCCAACACACTGGAAAAAATTTAAATCTAGATGTCATTTTGTTTTATAATAAGTGCATTTGTTCTTGGATTGAGGAGAAAAAAAGATACATTTTGCCAGTGGAACAAGACAATTTACATTTAAAATAAGAAAACGCAATTGCATTGTCTTATTTCAAGTGCATTTTATCTAATTATCTTATTTTTTAAAGTAAAAATACTCATTCGATAACGCAAACTATGTAATTTACCTACTTAAATTAAGGGTAAATACACTTAATTTAAGAAATTTTAACTTATTACTAGATCGTTTTTCCAGTGCACCTCACAGACTGATGTCTTTCATTCGGATCATATTAGAAAGACAGGAAACCTTGTTTTAGTAATTAATTAACCTCAATTAAAATTGCCATCTGCAGCAAAGTAGGAATCATAATCCTAACATAGATGGCCCTGAAGTGTTTTCTGTTTGTTCCACTGAACTAATAAAGTGCATAATCCGATGAAGGGATCCTAAGCTCTGATTGCGCCTAAAGTGGTTGTTTCACCTTTGTGGAAAGTGTGTCAGGCATTATAAGAATGTTTTGGTATCTTTTCATGCCTTTTAATTGTGAGCTTCTGTTGCTGTTCAGGAAAACACAGCTGTGGTTAAATGAATTAGAAAGCAGAGCCTCTGGGTGCTGCAGCGTTTACACACGGTTATGATCTGTGTGTCGTTTTAGTGGCTGTTTATGGTAAACAGTGGAGGAAATCTAATTTCTAATCAGGGTTTTTTAAGTGCGACGTTTAGTGCTGAGATAAGAATACTGTTTACACACTGCAAAAGATGGAAATCTAAATAAGTAAGTTTTTCTTAAAATAAGCACATTTTCTCTTGAATTGAGGAGTTAAATCAGACACTTTGCCAATGGAACAAGACAATTTACATTGTAAATAAGAAATAAAAATAGTTGCATTGTCTTATTCCAAGTGCATATTATCTAATTATCTTATTTTAAGAGTAAAAATACTAATTTCATTGGCAAAGTATCTTATTTACCTGCTCAAATTAAGGGGGAATTGAACTTAATTTAGAGGCAGACGTTTACTTATTTTAATACTTTTTTTTTACAGTGCAGGGAATTGCTTCAAGTCTTGTACTGCAAAAAACTATCTAAAAGAGAAGTAAAAAAAATTCATATATTAAGTCATTTTTACCCTTAATTTGAGTAGGTAAATCTTTGGATATATTTGTCTGCAATGCACTGCAAAAAATTGAAATCTAAATAAGTCATTTGTTCTTGCAATAAGTGCATTTTTTGTTGAAGTGAGGAGGTAAGTGAGACACTTTGCCAATGGAACAAGACAATTTATATTTAAAATAAAGAAAACACAAATGCATTGTCTTATTTTTTAAAAAGTGAAAATTATCTAATTATCTTATTTTAAGACTAAAAAATACTAATCTAATTCTATTGGCAAATAATTATCTTATTTACCTACTCAAATTAATGGTAAAACACACTTAATTTAGGACATTTTGTACTCTCATTTTTAGATGGTTTTTGCAGTGTGGTATGAGTGTTTTTAGTCTAAAAATAAAGATAATTAGATGATATGCACTTTTAAAATAAGACAAATGCAATTCGTTTTTTTTTTTTTAATCTAAATTGTCTTGTTCCACTTGGCAGGAAATGTCTCTTTTATCTCCTCCAATCCAAGAACAAAATGCACTTATTTTAAGAAAAAAATTACTTATCTAGGATTTGGATTTTTCCAGTGTTGCACTGGACTGTTTAGACAAAGTGGTTTTAGTTTTTGTTCACCACTTGTCCCTTCTTATTCTTATGTCTGATTCATAATGTTTAAATTTAAACATTAGTTTGAAACTTTGCTTCACCTACTATCCTGGGTTTGTTTGTGTTAGCATTATGTTGCAGTTTCCATCTATTTATACGTTTAGGTTAAAGCTATTACTTCTGGATTATTGGTTGAAATTGTGTTTTTTGTTTTAAAGTATATTCATGGTAAGTGTTTTCCTTTTTACTCACCTTTGTTTGTCCCAATATTTCCTACTAAATTGGCTAGATGATGTCATCGATTACCTTGCTGGGTTCTACCATTTAGAGGGTTTCCTCTGGAGTAATGCTTTGTTTTTCTTTAAAGTAACTTTTTTATCTTGTATCACATTGTCCCTTATGTGGATGGGTTTGTAAATTAGATTAATAATTTTATTGCTGTTTCTCTGTTTAGACTTTGTTTTTTTCTACCTGTTTATATGTGGCTTGGTCCAATCAAGTGCAGGTGTGTAAAAAGGCATCAGAGAAATCTGGAACCAGTGGCTGAAGCTGCTTTTTATTTCACCTGATCTGTGACTAAACTACTTCATAACAGTGCATTTCACCCATTACTCATTTCCTGTTGCATTTTAACCTGTGAGACAAATAACAAGTATTTTCAGGAAGCTATAATCTGTGTGGAATAACTTAATCCTGTTTAAACTTTGATAAGAGGTCAGGTTTTATTGCAGGCTCCATCTAATGTGGTCCTAAGGTAAAAAAAAAATGTTTATATCAAGTACATGGAAATAAATGTGAAATATATTAGTCCACTTTGTCCTAATCCAGTCATAGGTGGTCAGATTCATTCTGTTTAAATGGTTAGATTAGTCAATTACATCACATTAGTCAAATTCATTCAAATGGCAAAAGAAAATAACTTTGAGGCACAGCAGGTTATAGCGAGTCATTGATTTGGGAGCAATTTCTCATTTGTGAGAAAACATGTGGCAACAGCTTAGTGTTTCTCTACTCTGCTTCTGTCTCCTTGAACCCCAGTCGGCCTCAGCAGATGGCCGCTCACACTGAGCCTGGTTCTGCTGGAGGTTTCTTCCTGTTAAAAGGGAGTTTTTCCTCCTCCACTGTTGCTACAAGCATGCTTAGTGTGAGGGATTGCATTCGAGTCGATGCAATTGACTGGTTTTCCTTAGAAAACTTTGAATCAATTTGACTGGATGATCTGATAAACTGTAAATAGCCTTGAAATAAATAAATGCAAATTAAAATGTGTTATATAAATAAACTTAACTGAATTGAAAATTGAAAAGGAACAATGGAGCAGAATAAAACCTCCATTAAGATGCAAGGTTAATAGATTTAGATGAAAAACTACAGGATAAAATAGCAGAGTAGCAAACATTGCTAATGTCCTGAAAAACATAATCATAAAGTTTATTACAAAATAAAGGAGTATTTGGAACAGAACACAATTGGGCCTAATAAAGCTGTTGTTGGTAAAACTATGTAGGAAACTATCCCTTTTTGACTTAATGTTTTAATTTAATGTTTGGAAAGAATAAGTGTTTAAAAATCCTGATAAAAGTCTGAATAGACCTTAAATTAAATACATAGCACAGTTGAACTGTAAAAACTCAAATCAAGTCATAAATCAAGACTCTGCAAAACTTGTAAACATATTTGCTCTACATGGCGAATTTTCAAATCCCTTTAAATAGAGCATTTTGCACCATATTTAGTTATTTTGCATTGCTCTAAACATTTCCACACCAATGCACCATGTCTTTAAACTGGTTTCATTTTCTCCTTCACTGTTTACACTTTGATCACTGTAGCACTTTTTAACCGCACTGCTAATCTGCTCATTCACTGCTCAAAAGCTGTAAACATCAACATTTCATTTTGTACACACTGTCATCACAAAATGACAATAAAGTTTTTTCTAAGTCAAGAAAAAAAAACCCCAAAATAAAACAAAGTCTAAATTCTAAAAAGTACACAATATTTTTGCACATAAATATCTAGTTTAGGTTAATTAAGTCTAACGATTCCTTAGAAAGCTGTAAAACAGACCTTTGACTTTGCATTAAACTGGAAGTAAAGAATCCACACTGGAAAAAATCAAAATCTTGACAAGTAATTTTTCTTAAAATAAGTGCATTTGTTCTTGAATTGAGGAGGTAAGTGAGATACTTTGCCAATGGAACAAGACAATTTACATTTAAAATAAGAAAACACATGTTGCATTGCTTTATTTCAAGTGCATTTTATCCAAATATCTAATTTTAAGAGTAAAAATACTCATTCCATCGGCAAATCATCTCATTTACCTACTCAAATTAAGAGTAAATCGATTAATTTAAGACATTTTTGCTCATTTTTAGATATTTTTTCCAGTGCATGCTAAGTTCAGCTAAAACAAACGTCTCAAAATCATCCCTGTGTTTTTTTTTTTTCACAGACAATAAAAGCTTGATTGTGTTTTAAAGATTTTGCAAGCAGAATAAAATATTCCCATTAAGGTAGGGCCAGTAAATAATCAGATTTCAAAGCTAGAAACAGATTGCTAACTGCAGTGTTGTCAGCCATTAAAGGTTTATAAGGTATTTGAGTTTGCCTACTAAATGCTACTATTTTGTCTTACGTCGTTTTTTTCTATCCTTTACCCAAAATGCTGCTTAAAACCTTAAAAATAATTCATGCATTTTATGCTAATTTTGCCAAACAATTGAATGCTAACAACAAATAGCAGATTCCAAAACAGCTTCTTCTCCGCCGCCATCAGACAGCTGAAAGTTGGAAAAAAAAACTCTAAATCATGTCACAGACTCTGCATCAAACTGACCAGATCAATGCGTTGTTTTTTTGCACCATGTTTTTGATCTCACAATGTTTACATCTGATCACTGCTGCACTTTAAGAAAATTGAAATGTCATGAGAACTGTACAAAACAAAATTCCGTTGTGTATATGTTGTGTGCAAAATAACAATAAATGTTGTCTAAAAAGTTTGAATATTGAAGCAGCTTTGCAGGAAAACTCCTACTTCAGAGGTCACGGATTAGCGGACCAAATCCAGACCCACATGCTGGCTAATCCGGACACAACCTGATTTAAAACCTTTATAAATTGCCTCATGTTGTCCGACAACAGTGTCTAACTTTACTTGCGCTGCTTCTACTGTTAATACGGTAAAGCCCGGCACCAGGCTGCACGTGATCCAAATTAGCTGTCAGTCTGGGTTGCTGCTGCTGCTAGTTACTTTAGGCACAGCAGGCAAACCTGTGAAAGAAGGAGAAGACGATGAGAAAAAGAGAGCAGAGAAAGTGTGGACTGCTGGAAGAACTGCGGTGAACTGGTGAAAGAAAAGTGAAATGGCGTGCTCAAAGATGACCCTGCACATTTAGAGGATGTTTGGCTCAACCTGCTGCTGTGAAGCAGGATTCTCCACCATGAACAATATCAACAATAAATGTTAAAAAAAATGAAATAAATAAATGAAATAAAATGAAAAAAATATATATAAATAAATAAATGTTGATCCAGGCTCAAATTGAGCGCCTTGATATGTTCTTTAGAATGGCTTAGTCTCCATTTAAACCCAGGTTTAAAGCTTTAATTGGGTAAAGGCAGCACCACCAACATATAAACGATGGATAGAGGAGGTAATGGCACACCTAAAGCTAGAACATCTTCGATTTACGTCACAGGGTACCATTAAGAGATACTTCCAGATTTGGCAACCTTTTATTTCCTATTTTGAATCCGAGGTTCAATCTGCTTCAGCATAATCAGCATTTTCCTTTTTTTTTTTCTGAATTATTATTATTATGATTGTTATTCATACTAATGTTTTTGGTTTTCAACCCATGGATGTCTGGAACATTGGTTGCATGTGCGGGTATAGTAATTGTCTTGTTGATAGTTTTTTTTTTTTTGTTTGTGATGTCGTTGTGATGTAATTATGGAGTCTTTTTGTTTTGTTTTGTTTTGTTTTGTAAGCCCTGGATGGGGTGTTTGTTGCTTTAATATGAAAAACTAATAAAAACAATTTGATTATTAAAGCTTTGCAGGGCAGCCTAAAGCCCACTGCGATTGTTAAAACAGAAAAAATAAAAGAAATAAAAATAAAACAAACTGTCAGTTCAGGTTTTTTATGAAATATGTGAATCAGGAAATTGTCTATATACCAAACTGAACGATAAAAAAAAACTTTACATTTTAAAATGGAAAAATTTTCTTTTTTTTATATATATAGATATATTTTTTTTTTATTTAAAAAGTCAATGTAACATGGATGCATAAAACCTCATTTTATTTCAGTGTTAAATTCTGTTTAAAGTAACAGATTAAATAAAAAAATGTCTCCAGACCTTTTACTGGTTGATGGTTTTCTTTATTTGGACCCTGCTGATTTTTAATTGGTTACCCCTCCCCTACTTGTTGTGGTGTTGCCACACACAATGTCTACACATGTGATTACTTTCTTATTCGCTTAAAAAAACAAATATTAAGCTAAACTCAGCATCATTGGAGGTATGCGCAGTTATTCACCTAATTTGAGAACCTGTAGAAGAGGGCAAAAAAACGACAGCCGACATGAGGCTGGTCCAGCCCACATTTTCCTTCCATCTAATCTGCCTTTTTCTAATGAAGAGCAGAAAAGCGAGAACAGTGGAAAGAAGGAGATGTCAAGATTGAGGTCGCCCGCCCCCCTCACAGGGTCAAACTCCAGGGGTTAATACCTGGTGTCCGACACTGCACATAAACTCCGCTGAGCTCATCACACTAATTAAACAGACACACATCCTCCCGGAGCTCCGATGGCCAATCGCTGCCAGCTAAAAAAGCAGTCCATTCATGGACATTGGCAGGGTTTGAATGTAGGGTGGGCTGGAGAAACGCTACCTGCCCTTCCTCAGTTTGATTAATGCGAAGAACAATGGCGCTCTTGTGGCCCGTCAGCCTCACTCCACTTGGTTCTGGTTCACCGTTCCAAGAGAGAGGACTGCATGTTCCAAAGCCGCCGTAGCAACGCTCTGCTCCCATCTACACATCTCCGGGAATAAAGTCCGATCATGTAGGGCTATTAATATGGCTGCTAGTTATTCCATTAATAAAAATATCCACCATGTTTGAATAAGAAGAAAGAAATGCTCACACCTAATGGGCTCTTTTCCAGTAATGATTGATGAAGCCTGAGCTGCCTGAACCTAGAATCAAATTACTTCACTTTTTCAGCCTTTTGTGGCTGAAACTTAATGCTGAAGTTATTTTTTTTTATTTGGCAGTCACTGTTCTGTAAGGGAGGCAGGAAAGGCATAATTATTTATAGAGAAATGTCACAGACTATTAAGGTAATGCCTCATTTGTTTGTCTTACTAACACTTTAGCAGAAACGTCACGAAGGTTAAAAGAAGTGTCGCTCTAAGTTTGAACGTTTCTTCTCCTCTTTTCTCTTCAAAAAGTTTTTATCGACAACGTCAAACCTGCTTTTCTTGTTGTTGAGTAGTTAAACAGCGGCCCTGCAGTTACATTCAGGGGGATAAAGACATCAGCGTCGTCTGTGTGAGGGAGTGACGGCGTGTCAAAACCCGGACGAGATAATTAATTGCAGCACTCCCTGAGCTGCAGGCTGAGTTGAGACTTCACCAGCGCTTTGCCAAGCCCCTCAGCTTCAGCAATAACAAAACAGGGAGACAAATTGAACCACCTGCATGTCTGCGCAGCCTGACAACTCATCTCACTTGCAAATTGGAAGTGTTTTACACCCCGCACAAAAGAGTCCACAGAGGCTGGCCTGCATCTAAACCAGCTTTAAGGTTTGATGGGTTTTGGTGCTGCTATGTGACACTTTAAAAACAGAGGAGGCATTCCATCATACCAGAGGCTGGATGGAAGAGAGGCCTGCACACTTCTGATATGATGATAGGCTGCATGGCTGAATGAGTCAGAACTTTTCCCAGTTTTCTTCAGAGAAGGTTTAGTTTGAAACACAAGCTCTATTTTTATGTCCTAAACTTTGAAGCATTCAGTGCAAAATAAAGGGTCTGAGTGTGAAGAAGAGAAATTGGACGTAAAGTCGAGGTGAAGGAAAAAAAAAAATCATCTTAAAAGATCAATTTAAATTAAAACCATTCCTGGGTAGAAAGGTACAGAAGAGGATTATGATGCCAGTGGGGGAAAAAAAAGATAACTGATTTTTACATTTTATTTCAGTTAAGTATGAATTCTGACTTTCTTCTCAGAATTCTGACTTTAATCTCAGAATTCAGACTTTTTTATTGTCAGAATTCAGACAGAATTCTGAGGGAAAAGTCAGAATTCTGACCTTTAATCTCAAAATTCTGACTTTTAATCTCAGAATTCTGACTCTTTAATCTCAAAAATTCTGACTTTAATATCAAAATTCTGACTTTAATCTCAGAATTCTGACTTTTTCTCAAAATTCTGACTTTAATCTCTGTGAATTCTGACTTTTTCTCAGAATTCTGACTCTTTAATCTCAGAATTCTGACTTTTTTCCCTCAGAATTCTGACTTTAATCTCAAAATTCTGACTTTAATCTCAAAATTGCTTTAATCTCAGAATTCTGACTTTTTTCTCAGAATTCTGACTTTTAATCTCAAAATTCTGACTTTAATCTCAGAATTCTGACTTTTTCCCTCAGAATTCTGACTTTATTTCTCAAAATGCTGACTTTAATCTCAGAATTCTGACTTTTTTTCTCAGAATTCTGACTTTAATCTCAAAATTCTGACTTTAATCTCAAAATTCTGGCTTTTAATCTCTCAGAATTCTGACTTTTTCCTCAGAATTCTGACTTTAATCTCAAAATTCTGACTTTAATCTCAAAATTCTGACTTTTGATCTCAGAATTCTGACTTTAATCTCAAAATTCTGACTTTGATCTCAGAATTCCTGATTTACTTTTTTCCTCAGAATTCTGACTGATCTCAGAATTCTGACTTTTAATCTCAAAATTCTGACTTTAATCTCAAAAATTGAAAGCTTTAATCTCAGAATTCTGACTTTTTCCTCAAATTCTGACTTTAATCTCAAAAAATTCTGACTTTGATCTCAGAATTCTGACTTTTTCCTCAGAATTCTGACTTAATCTCAAAATTCTGACTTTAATCTCAGAATTCTGACTTTTTCTCAGAAAACTGACTTTAATCTCAGAATTCTGACTTTTTTTCTCAGAAAACTGGACTCTTAATCTCAGAATTCTGACTTTTTTATTGTCAGAATTCAGTCAGAATTCTAAGAAAAAAGTCAGAATTCTGACTTTTTCCCATACTAAACTGAAATAAAATTTAAAAATCAGTTGACTTTTTTTTTTTTCCACTGGCCCTAATCCTCTTCTGTAGAAAGGTTACACTAAAGCTGCATGAAAGAACGAACGACCCTCCAACAGTTGCTGTTCTTAGAAAGTTATTGAATAAATAATAAACTTAGAAAGAGAATAAAATTCTGAAAAATCAATAAAATATATAAGATAAAGAAACCAATAGATATATCATAAAAATAATATATTATATCTGTTTCAGTTCACCTTTGTGTGATGCATCTGAGGTTTGCTCTTCTGATGCATTTAATCTTCACTGAATTAAAATCTTTAATTGCTTAATTTTTACACATAATGTCCGATTTTTTCTCACCCTGCAGTGAAACTCAGCTTCATCACTACGCCTCTTCCAGCACTGATTTGTTTTAAACTGCCGTGTAAATAAAACACATCTACATTTCTAACTTACCTGCACTGTGTGAATTTATTTTAACTTTATTTTTTGCCCAGTTGCATGTTTCAAACTGGGATCATTTTTCCTGAAGCATCCAAATTTCTGTCTATAAAGTTTTGGTGCTTCATGTAAAACACACAGCATGAGATGAGGATTTATTTGTTTTCTGCAGCATGGTTTTTCTCCCAAACTGTTTACATTTGATCACTGCTGCACTTTAAGGAATGGAAATGTTATGAAAGCTGTACAAAACAAAATGTCGTTTTGTTGCACTCTGTTCATACAAAACGACAATAAAAGTTGACTAAGTCTAAGATCGAAGCAAACAATTTGGTACTGAGCATTCAGGGAGCACAGCAACTTTGTTTTAGAAGACTGCTTAAAAAAAAACTACAGATTTATAGATATGCTGTTATGACTTTTCAGACTATGAAACACAAAGATTTACGGCCTTAGAGAATGAAAACTCTTTCTAGGATCCATCTGCCTCCTTAATCCTTGCAGGTTTGCAGGAGGTGCTGATTATTTCCACAGTCAGTGGGAGAGAGTGGGGGAACATCCTGAACAGGTTGCCAGGGTAACACAGACACATGCAACCATAAATGCACACTAAACTAAACCTGATTTCAACTTTGGTAGGGACACTATTCGTCTAATGTCATTGGTCCTATGCAAAATATGCATGCTCGTTTTTTTATGCTTGACGTGAAAATCAGGGTGTATATCATATATCATAGAGAAAAGCAGCATTTCTTGCTACATTTATACAAATTCTATAAGCACTACACACTAGATGCTGTTTTTTTTAATGTTTGAAGCATCACCGGGTCTAATGAATGTGGAATTAGGACTATTTTCCAAATTACCAGTAACTAAGACAGTAGGTAAATCTGTGCCTAACCAAATATAGCCTAAATATGTCTCTTATATGTGGATTTATCCTGTATTTTCTTTTGAATGTATAGAATTGTACAGAGGTAAACAGAGGTAAAACCCACTCTTATCTTTTAAATGTTCTCTTTGTATCATTAAATGCAAAATAATAGATTCAAGGGACGCCAAATTAATACATTTTATTTACATGAGCACTGGAACTAGAAGTGGAACTGACACTGAGCATTTTAGAAGATTAACTTCTCTCTACAAGTTGTAATCTAGGCTGTGGTTACTCTGTTGAACCCATTTCATGTATTTTATCTAGGGCTGAAACAATTCATCAGATTAATCGATTATTTAAATAATGTCAACAAATGTAGTAATCGATTAATCGTTAACTGGAGAAGAGTATAGAGAGCCTAAAACATGTCTTTAGTTCACAGTGGTGACACACTTAGAGCTAGCCTTGTGAGACCATCCTGATCTCGCGAGCTTTCAAAATTTCGCTCGATCAGATCAGTCTACTTTCCGTTAAAGAAAATTTGGAGCCGTTCACCAAACGAACGTCCAATCAGCGTTGGCTTTGAGGCGG
>JAGKQL010000052.1:4503114-4550253 GCA_018398635.1 Cyprinodon brontotheroides
TGACATTCAAATAATGGAGGTCTATGGCGCCCGAGGCAGAAAGGTCCATAAAAGTCCACAAAAAACGTGTCAATATTCCTCCATACTGCTCGTCCAATGTATTCCAAGTGTCCTGAGTGGGTAGCATCCATAATTTACCAAACGCAGTAATTTAGAATGTGTTTTTAGAGCATAAAACAGTAGTGTATAGGATTTCCTGAAAGCAGGCACATGCGCGTACGGAAACGCGGCGGGCAAACCAGATGAAAGCGTGCGCATTCAGCTGCGGCAAAAGAAACTCATGCTCTTCCTCAACACTGAAGCCCTCAGACATTTTTCTGTCGTTTCGTTGTTTCTTTTCTTTGCACAGGTAAACAGCACATTCTTCTTCTTCTACCCATTATGGGGCAGAGCAGGCGCTGAATGCGCACTTTCATGTGGTTTGGTCCGTCAGCGGGGTTTCAAATAGCGCAGTGATGTTTTGGGTGTACTATTCCCTTTAATAACACTAAAACCTAAAGAATTCAGTCAGTTTGACATTTCAGCTCCGCTCTTCTTCAGTCTGGATGATAAAACAGTCAGCTAAACAGAAGGTGTCACACCGCTAATGGTACGAGTAAGCCCAGAGATAAGGAGCAGTCTGACAGGTTAGTGCTCTCTGCAGAGATATCATGGCCTTCGATCGGCCTGCAGCTGCGACTCTTATCTGCTTGTTGTCATCATCTGTACAGCTACCAAAGACGCCGGTTCAAAGAGGAGCTGTGTATGAGAGAGCAGACTCTCCAACACACTGGCAGACTTTTACAAAGCTCAGCCCAAACTCGCTCCGCTCTCCTCTCAAACCTGGGCTTGTTCAGCTGCTGGCAGCCGAAGGCCCCAGTCAGATGTTTGCCAGCTGAGCTGAAGTGTGCCCACAGAGCACACAGTGCAGCGCCGCTACCAGTACAGCGTGCCCTCACCTTGTCTACCTTGGCGCTTTTTGAGTTTGATGGGGAAAAAATGGCCCTCTGCAAATGAAAAGTCAAGTGCCAGACAGCATATTTATACATCTTAATTAGCAATAATGACTCGCAGCACCTGCCAACACGCTGGTGCCAGTGGTTACTGTGTCGTGTTGACTAGACTGGGTGTCTGTTGTTTGCCTGCTACTTACAGCCGAATTACATTACAAATTTTAATTTGCTGCAGCAGCAAGAACGTTCCTGAAATTCATCCTAAATCATAAATCAGGATGCCTCAGATTTATAAATAAGAACAACTGGCCTCAAACTTTATGATGAATACGCAGAGACGTTAATCAGCTAAGCAGGACGCCTACTAATGTGCCATTTTTTGATATACATCGCAAGATTTTGATTTTAGTTTTAGTCTCTCAGGAGCAAAGACAAAATCAGCACATCACAAAACCATAAAAAAACTAATTGCAGAAATTCTGACTTTTCTTTCTACGGTGAAATAAGCTGCAGCCATCGTCTCTGACGTCTGGATTTATGGTCTGGTAATTCCCCTCTGGAGTAATTTGGCTGGTACATCTGCAGCTTAGCAGCATTCCTGCAGAGCTCTCCTGTGCTGTGAAGTCAGGAGATGACTGATTGATTGATTGTATTACTCCAGTTTTAGCATGGCTTTAGCGAGCTATAGCAGAGAAGTTTTAATATGGGCCGTTCACTGAGCCGTCTGTGGGCGTTCTGGGAAGGCCTCATGTGAACGCTGCAAATCATGGCTGGAAAATAAACCTTTCAAAAATGATGTTCAGGCACTGCATACGTATATGTATATATGGGTAGATGGATGGATGGATGGATGGATGGATGGATGGATGGATGGATGGATGGATGGATGGATGGATGGATGGATGGATGGATGGATGTCGGATGGATGGATGGATGATGGATGGATGGACAGGATGGATGGATGATGGATGGATGGATAAACAGATGGATGAACAGATGGATGGATGGATGGATGTTTGCCTCCAGTGGCATCATTAATCATCTTGGATACACAATAGCATTGATCTTTATGATTCTAAAAGTAAAATTTTGTCATTTCCTGACATTTGCACCATTCAATTAAAGCTATAGAAATGATTAAAATGATAGTGGCAGCATTATGCAAAGGGTTTATGCTAAGATAAAACAGTTTATGAACAGCTTTAAATATAAATCAGTTCTGCACCTCCAGGTTCTGCAGGAAACTTTTGCTGAAAATATACCCTTTGACTCCCACAAATGCTGATCTTTTAGTTCTGGTTATTGAAAATATCTTTTAGACAAAACTTTCCTAAAAGCAAAGGATCAAAGCAAGCTAGTGCTACTTAAAATGCAGCATATCATTTCTGGTATCGGGTCAAATCGTGTCAAATAAAAGTTTACTGTAGCTGTAAATCAAGTATTAAAGTTAGCCTTAAAACTGGGAAAAGTTATAAATCTTTTATGTTTGTATGATTCTGCAAACATGAAATCACTGATCCCTCTAGTTTTGTTTTGTTGATAAAAGTACAACCAGAATAGCGAAACTATTTTGGTCAAAAGTAGACATTTCTATCTTTGTAAAAGAAAAAAAAAAAAAACAGGGAACTGAAAAAACATCCCAGTCAGCTTTCTGCTCCTCTGGCGCTTTGATAACTTTTTACATAAAGAAAAAAAGATTTTCTATAGCTGCCATGTTCCAAACTTCTGCAGCTGTTGACAGATCATCTCTGTAGGACGGAGTCTTCTTCTGCACCAATCATTTTTTCCAGATTCCATCCTAAACCTCCAGCTTCCCTCAGATCCAGGCCTTTCCTGCCTTTCCTAAAGAAAACTTTCAACAAATTCATCATGATGCCTGAAAAAAACATCATCATCACTGAACAGGAAGAAGACAGGTGTGTTTAACCGAGCGTCCACCTGAGCAGCCCCTGTAGGCCCAAAACAACCGCTGCCACCGCCGTGCTCCAGCCCAGGATCATCGATCTCAAGCAGTTTTTTTTAGATGTTCCATTGAGGTTGCACCAAATAAATGTTCCAGCATCATTTTCTTGGCTAAAGCAAGTTTATGGTTCATAACTAAAAACCCCTTTTCATTAAGTCATCATATCTGCATCTGTGGAACTTTGTTTTCTTCTCTTTAGTGGTTCCTTCAGCTCGTTCAAACCGACTCCTGTTTTTGTCCATCTGTCTTTCATTTCTTTTGTTGTGTATTTGTTATTGTCATAACCGGCTGTTTTGGTGTTTTCCTCGGTTACTGTGTGTTCCCACTTAGTGTTCTCATTTGTTTTGGACATCTTCCTAATCTCAGACCCAGCTGAATGGGAACAACCAAGACTTTTTACCAATTTGCGCTTATTTACTCTTCCATTTTTTTACTCCTTTCTTTCAATTGAAACATTATTTCCCTTTAAATTCTTTAATCATTGGACACATTTTACATTAATAAACATGATATTTTTCACTTTTAATAATACTAATAAGATTGTGAAAGTTTACCACAGGGATCATCACTGCTGCTGACCCTCCACTCCTGCTCACACCTGTCCTCTTCAAACATTACAGCTAGAAAATTAATGTTCAAATGTTCGTTTTTAAATCTCTGAATGTTCTTCCTCTAAGAGCAGATAAACTCACAACATCCACACTGCAAAAATGATCTAAAATGAGTAAAAAAGTTAAAAAGTAAGTGTATTTACCCTTAATTTGAGTAGGTAAATAAGATACTTTGCCAATGGAATGAGTATTTTAACTCTTAAAATAAGATAAATAGATATTATACACTTGAAATAAGACAATGCAATAGTTTTTTCTTATTTTAAATGTAAATTGTCTTGTTCCATTGGCAAAGTGTCTCACTTACCTCCTTAATTCAAGAAAAAATGCACTTAATTTAAGAAAAAATGACTCATTGAGATTTACATTTTTTGCAGTGCACAGATAAAGAAATTACATATACCACTTAAATTCTAAAATGTACAATTAAATAATTGAATATTCTGTTCAATAAACCAAAATATTTAAAATGACCAAATTAATAATTCAAGGTTTTAAAAAATACATACATTTAGAAAAGTGTATAATTACCTTAGTTTATACAGTATGTATAAAGAGAAGAAAATCTGTAGGAACACCTGTTTTAAATAATACACTGGAAAAATTTAATATCTAGAGAAGATTTTTTCTTAAAATAGGTGCATTTGTTCTTAGATTGAGGAGGTAAAAGAGACATTTTGCCACCGGAATGAGACAATTTACACTTAAGATAAGAAAAGATAATTGCATTGTCTTATTTTAAGCACATATTATCCAATTGTCTTATTTTAAGAGTAAAAATACTAATTCGATTGGCAAATTATCTCATTTATCTATTCAAATCAAGGGTAAATACACTTAATTTAAGAATTTTTTTACCTATTTCTAGATTGTTTTTCCGGTATGTAGATGCCATCCCTCCCCGTTAGACTCTTAGCAGCCAGGCTCGTCTTCACGGCTCCAACTCTGACCCCAGAAATAACAAAATGCCATTTTTGGAAGTCACAGACTAAATGTCCTGAATGCACAGCGAAAATGAAGCTGGTTCTGCTTTCAAATATTCAGTTATTAGTATTTGTCATAGTTTTACACAATTGGAGGTCAGATCGACATCTGCTGCTGCTTAAGAACAAATGCTATACATATTTTCATAGGTTTTATTACATCGACTGTCATCTAGTGTTTCTGTGAACGGGTCCCTCTGGGTGTGGATCTTAAAGACACTGAGCTGCATTAATAAAATGAATGATTCAGTTTGGTTTTTGGCTACAAAGTCAGAAACCTAAAATCCTCCAGGAGAGGCGACGTAACGTCTTACTTCTCTACAGGATAACTACAATTAAAAGAATGAACAGAGATGGAAAAATGGATAAAGGATTGATAATGAGAAGAACATATTTCCTTTATTCAGTAAATAAAGCTGTTCAGCTCTGACCTTAGTGCAAATAGCTAAGAAAAGGTTTCAAAAGTTGTTTAAGGAATGAGGGAATTAAAATACAGCTTAAACAGAGAGACTGCAGTTCTGAAGAATTTATTTTAATATTTTTTTCTTAACAAAAATACTCCTAACGGTGCTCTTAGGGCACGGTGTCCTCCAAATAATTAAAAAAACTAACAGAAATAATTCTATATATTATAAAAAAGGTACTTTTTTTTCTCTCAGAGAAATAAAAAATCCTAGATACACATTTTAGAATCCATAAAAACTGTTTAAATCAACATAATTGAATTATTTTTTTTTTATCATTTTTACTTATTTCTTATTAAAATTGATTCAATTTGAATAAAAACTTGTAATTAGGAAACATGCTAGTACCTTTTCTTCTCAACCAACACAAACATAAACATGGAGCTTATTAAACTCCTTGTTTAGATTTTAATTGGCATAGTTTACATTCGTATTTAAGTTAAAAGGTTAAAGGCACCTCATGCTGGTTTGGTACGATGGAGGATCTGGCATGCTGTGGGTCTGTTTGAGGGAATGAAGCTTAATTATTAGAAACAGACAGACTACAGTTTTGAAGAATTTATTTCTGTTATTTTTTCCTTGTGTAGAACTGGTTAAACTATAACATTTAGCATGATATCATTACATCAGACCGATAAAACATAAATTATTACTAAAGTCCTACTTAGAAAAATGAAAGGTCTATAACTTTCATCATAGGTATATTTCAACTATAAGGGGAAAAAAACGAGAAAATGCAGGAAATCTTGTTTCCTTTTAGGATTTTTAAGGAATGTTTTTGCAAATTATGATGAAAAAAATATATTTTTCATCATAATAGCACCTCAGGACCCATTTTCCTGCATGTTTTAGGTATTTACCTGCCTCTACACACCTGATTTTAAAGACATTGGTGATCAGCAGGCCCCTGCAGCCTGTGGTGGCTGCTGAGGACAGACATCTAAAACATGCAGGACAGAGAGTCAAGAGACTGAGACTGAAAAGCACTGCTGTAGCTGCTATTTTGGTTCATTCCTCCATCAGATTTCCTCTAGAGCAGTGATGACGTTGGGCAGACTTTCAACTCCCTCCACTAATTTTTAAAATCTAGAGACTGGCTAGGCCACCCCAGGACCTTGAAATGCTTTCAATGGAGCCACTTCTTCATCGTCCTTCTAGAAGACCCAGCCATGTTCCACCTTCAATCTTCTCACCGATGGAAGGAGGAACTAGAACCCAGTGTTGGGAAAGTTCTTTCTACGCGGAACTAGTTCAAAGTTCAGTTCACACACATTTTAAATGAACTATTAGTCTGGAAGTTCATAGTTCATAATTCAAAATTTGGAACTAAGTTCATAGTTCCAAAAATGAAACTGGTTCATAGTTCTTTTTTTTTCATATATTGCTCACATTACAACCAGCACAGCCTACTGTGGTAGAACCACAATGGTATTGTTAAATTATTTTATCAGTTGTAACTCCTTGAAACTGTAAGGCCAGATTTCATCTTCATATCCAGTTTTCAGATCC
Source organism: Cyprinodon brontotheroides (assembly GCA_018398635.1). Lineage (NCBI taxonomy): Eukaryota > Metazoa > Chordata > Actinopteri > Cyprinodontiformes > Cyprinodontidae > Cyprinodon > Cyprinodon brontotheroides. The sequence goes on from JAGKQL010000052.1 coordinate 4,509,577, forward strand.
TTATCCAACCAGGGTTTACATTAGCATTGAGGGGACAGATTTCCCCATTGTTGTTTTAACGCTTTGTTGCTGTCCATTCACTTCACACTAGTAGCAGCTGCAGCTTTCACCCCTACAGTATATTCTCAAAAACATCAGGAAAAATGTTGCTTGAATGGTCTTTTTTTTATGAGGAATTATTAAAAGAAAAACAGGAAAGTAGTCTTTAAGGTGCAAATGTTTTTTTTTATTTTAATAATTTTTCCATTTGAAATTTCATTTTAGTACATACTCAAAAAGGAATACTGGAATCCTTGGAAAAATTATACCAGGCAGTGGCTTAAGTGCAGATTTTTCAATGAAAGTCGGGCGGCAAACTTGTTTCCCATCATCCTCACCCACCACCTGGTCATATAAAACTGTTTTTAAGTGATCATACTGCTGCTTTGTCGCCTCCACGGGTCGCTTCCCATGCTGCGTGTATCTTCCACGCTGCATTTTGTTTTGATGACGACGCTGGCTGTAGGCTACGACACTGGTAGCTGGTGGTGCCAGATTGGGTTTTTCCCGCCACATATTAAGGCCTGCTTACGGTGTGATTTAGCCGTCGGGGCTCGCCTGGAGGGCCTCTATAGAAATCTGGCAAACCTATTGAACTGAGAGTTGAACTGAGAGATATGGCGTGCTTCACAGACACACCAGAATGAATCCAGTTCACAATAACGCGTTCATCAGGGCAGTAATACAGTAATTCAGTTCACGTTGGCCCAAAATATGAACGAAGTTCATGAACTTTCGTTTCAATGAACGCGCTCAGGCATAACACTGCTAGAATCTCATCATAAATGCCCCCCATTTATTCTTCTCCTACACAAAAAAACATTCCCAAAGCATGATGCTTCCACCCCCGTGCTTTACAGTAGGTTTGGTGTTCCTGGGATGCAGCTCAGCTTTCTTCTTTCTCCGAACTAAAGTTGAGTTTGTGCGAGAATGTTTTATTTTGGTTTCATATGATGACATATTTCCCAATCCTGTTCTGGGTCATCTGGCAAACTTAGACAGACCTGGACATGTTCTGTCTACAGCAGGGGGAAACGCCTGCAGGGTCAGAGTCCCTCTGGTCACAGTTAGTTACTGATGGTAGCCGTTCTTTCTTTGGTCTCAGCTCTCTGCAGGTCATTCATCAGGTCCCTCCATGTAGTTCTGAGATGTTTTCCTTACTGATCGGTCTTTCATGTCTTTTGCTGATTTTTTTTCACAGCAACCTGCTTCCTATTCTAGATTCACTCCCAGCCTGGTTCAGGACCAAAACTTTCCTCCTGTCGTCCTTCAGCAGCTCTTTCATTTCAGCAACGGTTCAGTTTGGAGTCTGACTGTTTGAGGCTGTGGACAGGCGTCCATCGTACAGAGAACGAGTTCAAAAAGGGGCCATTAATACAGTAAAAAATAGGCGGACAGAAGAGCTTCTTAGAGAAGTTACAGGGCTTTCCACCATAATTAACAGATAAAGTATTTAAAAAATCCTACAAAGTAATTTCCCAGATTTTCTTCCTCATTTTCCTTCATAGATAAAGATTTCAGACCTCTCATCTTTCTAAGTAGGAGAACTTTAACAATCAGTGGTTGACTAAATACTCTTCGGCCTCCCTGTACTTATTTTTTGTTGTTCTTTTAAACGATACATTTAATCAAAAAAAGATGCTTAAATATACCTGCTATAGTCTTTCTAGTTTGAATAAATTAATGTTTATTGTAAATGCATGTTTTACATACAAGCTCTTAAAGGAAAAACATTTTTTTTCTTCTGTTAAGAAAACGTAGCATTTCGTTTAAAGTGCCTGTGAAGCAAAAATGTAAATTTTACATTCATTGCAAACAATAAAATTCAAATTTCACCACATTTAATCTAAAAAGGCTTTATTTTGTTTGTAATAACAGCAAAAAACTGCAATAAAAACTTAAAAAGATGTCAAAAGCAGACTAGTTTTCTAATTCCTTATTTGATGTTTGATTTTTCTAGCAAAATAAATTTTGTTCTGCATAAAAAGCTCTTGACTAAACCTTTTATTTCCTTTCAGTAGCTCTCTGTCTGGCTCCATCCTTCAACCTTTTTTTGTATACAGATTCTGTCCTACTGGTTGTCATCTGGCTTTGTTCACCTGATACCAGACGCGTGGCACCTATCAAAGGAAGACAATAGCTTCAAAACAAGGCGATGAGTTAACTGGCCAACAATGAGTCCTGCCTCAGATCTGAGGGGTGGGGTCTGATGCTCCTGGGACTTCTAAGGGTTAACTTTGACATCTGGCCCTCGATCATCCAGCAACTTCAGACCAGCTGCCAGAACAGGTCTGCTTTTTTCCCCTAAAAACACCTCATCCATCTGCCAAATTTCACATCATATACCAGTTCCTCCATGACCGCCCGAGGCGTTCCCATTTCCAGACGCGTGCTGGGTGACACTGATCCCCCGTCCTGACGCCCATCCATATTTAAAACGCTTCGGATGTAGGTGGCCCTTTATGGCACGCTTTGCCTCTCTTGTACCCTTAACAATTTTACACCCTGCATTTGTCTGATATTTCCTCAGATTACTGCAATGTGATATTATTGCACAGCGAGCTAATGGGCGCTAATTCAGGAGGCACTCAGGTGCCACGTGCTGCAGCCGCAAAACGAGATGGGAGCTGTGAAATTTAATCAGTAGATGCGAGGACGAGACAGAGCACGCCAACTAACCCCGAAGTTCACCAGGTGACACCTAAATAAAGCCCTAATTACAAGTGGCGTGCGTCAGGAACACGAAAATACTCCTAATGGTGGTAAGATGACTTCAGGTCACAGTGCCCTCCAAACCATTAACAAACTAACACTAATTACTAATTATTTATACTTTAGAAGCATAAACTAAAAGAAAATTATAATTATTTTTTTCCTCAGAGAAATAAAAAACATAGGTACATTTTTTGAACCCATAAATAAAAAATTAAATCAATAAAATTGAATCATTTTTTAAATTTATTCATTTTTTGTTATTAAAATTAAAACCTTTTAATTAGGAAGCCATGCTAGTACAACCTTTTCATTCCAAACTTAAACATGGAGCTTATTAAACTCGTTTTTTTAGATTTTAATTGGAAATTTTTGCATTTGTATTAAAGATAAAGGTGAACAAGCTCTCATGCTGGTTTGGTACGATGGAGGATCTGGCATGCTGTGGGTCTGTTTGAGGGAATGGAGCTTAATTATTAGACAAACAAGCTCAAATATATAAAAATAGATCTTAAAGAAATATAATTATTCAAAACCTTTGACCAAATTTAACCATGAGATGATTAATCAGACACAAAACTGACTTTCTTCTATTGTTTTCATGAAATTGTTTCATTTCAAAACTTCAAGTAATTCAACATTTTTTATTTATAATCTAATTTCAAGTATTTTTTTGAATAAACAACACCTGACTGTTAGATATTTAAAAGCTGCTTTTATCTTTACTTCATAATCGGTATTTTTACCAATGAAATTCTGTTAAAGGCAAAAATTGTTTATAATAAAAGTTTCAGTAAACAAAGACATTTTTTTTTCATTTTTATACTTTATACAGAAAGTAAAAAATAAAGCCAAAGCCTTTTCTTTCCAGTGACTTTATTGAAAAGATCATTTACAATCTGGCCTGTGGCTTTCAGGCTACATCCAGTGAAACACAGGCTTAGGAACGGGAGGTGAAGGATCTAAAGCACACGAAGAAACCGTGAATATTAAGAAATCCATTACCAGATTCCTAAGAATGCTGTGGATGGCACTTTACGTACAGAAAACCTGGAACAGTTCCACACAAAGAGGAATACATTCTTACCCCCCGAACGTTCAGCTATGAAACTCTTGCATACACAGAAGAGTGAAAAAGTTTTCCTTGTATAAAAAAGGGATTATTTCACCTCCAAACTTGTAGAGTTTCACCAATTACAGCTGGGTTAGATTATATATATACACAACAAAAATGATCCCAGTTTAAGGAAAACGAAAGGTCATGAAGCCCAGGAATAGCCATGGAGTCTGGCAGTAGTGTGCGAGATACAAAAACGGACATGCAGGAAGGATATTCAGTGTGATCCGTTACTAGTGAACCGATGCGTCAGCGTTAAAAAACACCTGATGTTAGCTTCTCACCATCCCAGGGCTCCGGATACCGACTCGTCTCATTACGCCCGTGCAAACTAACCTCAACCCAGTCAAGTCCGAGCTTTGAAAACTGGGAGGATCTGTAGCAACATACTCTCCACAGAGCTGCGGCTGAGTATTCAGCAGGACCTGCCAGCTGTGTGCGGCCTCTTGTCTTAAAGGAAAATTCCTTTTAACACTTTAGCCCATTTTCTGTAGTGTCCAGGATGAAATCGAATGATCGACACCAAAATTTTGACTATTGCTCCCTGTCTCTGCTATTTGGCTCATGCAGAATCCCCCCTGGCTGCTTTAGAATGGCTTCCATAGTGCATGTCCGATAATGTCCTTAAAACAACCTTAAACGTTCTTTAAAATATGCTACTCAACAAGTATGTCAGCCAGCGCTTGTTCAATGATCGCCCAAAAAAGTTTCAGAAGAAAAAACGTTCCTGTAGTGTTTATTTAGCATTTTGTAAATCCCATTGAGTTCTGCTGGAATAGCCAATATCCTCTCTCCCACCAGAAACGAAATGGGGCCTTGCTTACTAGTTGTAGTCTTTTTAAGCTAACTCTGTGTACCCCACGCCGGTGGGTGCTAACGTCTCTGGTAAACAACACTTTTAAAAATTCCTGAAAATGGAATACTGAAGGTGGATTCTTGAGGAGGACATATTGGACTTTCAGGATTTGACGTAGAGGATACCGATAGCCAACTAGTGGTCACTGGGTGTTACCAACGCCTAGAGGTCGAAGCGAAGCTGAAGTTTATAAGCGTAAGTTGTGATGTATCGGAAAAAAAATAGTTCTGGATTTTACAAAATGCTAAATAAAACAAAGACAGGAACGTTTTTCTTCACGAAACTTTTTTTGGAACGTCATTGAACAGCACCTCGGCGATTCGATTGAGTAGCATATTTAAAAAAAAAGAATGTTTAAGGTTGTTTTGTAGGACATTATGCGTGACATGCACTATGGAAGCCATTATAGAAGCAGCCTGGGGGATTCTTATGAGGCAAATAGCGAGAGACAGGGACCAATCGTCAAAATTTTGGTGTCGATCTCTCAATTTCAGACTCTGGACGCACTTTCCACAGAAAATGGGCTAAAAGTGTTGCAAAACCGGAATTTTCACTTTAAGGTTTAATGTATATTACCAGGGGAAAATTTTTTAATTTTTTTGCATCTTTTGTCTGCAACACTCCTGCATGGAAACAATGGGATGGGTAATTATTATTTTGCTCGTCATAAATGAATAAAACGAATGAAACAATGGTTGTTTGCAAAACCTAAACAGGCAGCATGGTCAAATTTTACTTAAATATTATGTCAGATTTCCACCAAAAGTGCACTTTGATAATAAATAGTGAAACCAGCAGACATGTGAACTACTCTCCATATGCGTTTTGAACATTTTATGCGTACAGATTCAATATCATGAGGCCCTAATATATCAGTTTCTGGAACATGTACTACCTTAACCCCGCAGTTAAACTTGTCTAGATTGACTAATTGCTGTCTGCTCATCTCAGCTTTTGTCACTCTTGGGGTTGAACCAACCTGAGGAAGTAAACTGCATGTGACTCGCTAAGGTTTCAGGAAATCCCCACACTGGAGACAATACTTTCTTCTAGTGTTTAAGAAAGCAGTGGTACTGAGACGAGGCCAAGACCTTCAGAGGTTGAGACGAGGAGTACTTCTTGTCTCGGTTGGCGTAATCCTGACTTAAACACTGCTATCTTCTTCCTGGCAGTGGTTAGTGGTTGACTTTCTCAGAAGCAGATCCACCCCATTGACACTGGTGAACATCCAGGGAATGGACATTAGTGGACTCTTATAAGTAGCTAGGTGTTCACCTGAATAACAAACTGGACTGGACTACCAACACTGAGGCTCTGGATAGGAAGGGTCAGAGCAGACTCTTCCTGCTGAGGAGACTGGATCTTCTATGACTCTGTTGTGGCATCAGCCATCTTCTATGGAGCTTTCTGTTGGAGCAGAGGCTTATCTAGCTGAGAGAAAGCGACTGGATAAGCTGATCAGGAAGGCCAGCTCGCATGAAGCTGGTGCTGAACTGCAGAGCTCCTTCAGTAACAGACTGCTGCACCTTAAATGCACCATGGAGCGTCATCACAGATCCTTCCTCCCATCAGCTGGAAGACTCTAGAACCACCACAGTTCTCAACAACCTCAATACGTTGTTCCCTTTATGCTGATTTTGCAGAGTTTCTACCTTAGTCAGTTAAATAACATGCTGCTGTCATTTTAAAAATAGCCTATATTGGTTATTTATTCTCCAGGTTCACAGTATTTATCTTGTTAAAACACTTAACAGCACAGTATTTCATTTGTTTATTTTTTTAACTCTTCAATAAACTTTTTGCTGCTGTAAACGCCAGAATTTCCCAATTGTGGGACAATAAAAGGATTTTCTATTCTATTCTAATAACGTTAGCAAAGCATCTTCAGGCTAATGGCTAATTGAATTCTGACTTCATATGAAACAGCCATTTCTGTCATCAACTGACAATTTTATACACATAATGCTGGAGACTAAGGAAAAAAATACTTAAAAAATAGCTGCAAATGGATTAGGAATGCAAATGTTGATAGTTTATTCAAGCCTAATGTTCCTCAGTATAAACAGTGAAGCTAACGTTAGCTTAGCTCATACAAAGTTCCAAATTTAACCTCTTCAGAGCTGCTGTCAGAAAACATTTATTGTTTTAAACTAAGTTATTTAATGGTGATTTCACTTAACCTATCTTTAACTTTAAATAGCTATTAGCCTGAAGTAGCTGCGCTAATGCTATTAGCTGCAGCTAGCAAGAAAACAATACTGTGTAAAGAGGTGGGATTTCCTGAAAAATAGCCAATCACAGGCAGTTTGTGTTGGACAGTTGGTTTCTATGGAAACAGGTCCACAGGTGAGAAGGAGAATCTACAGGTGCAGAAAAAAAGCAAGAGAATTAGCATGGACTCTTGTCTGTGAAATATTGGAGGGATAATATTGAATCTGCATATATAAAACATATAAAATGTACATTAAGATCAGTTTATATGAATGTGTTTAAAATAAAACTGCCCCCATCATTAATTATAACACATGTGCACTTTTGGCAGAATCCTGATTTAATAACTTTGGCTGTTCTGAATCAGAAGAGCATCAATAATCACATTATTTCAGTGAAGTCAGAGCTGTTCAGTGGTGAAACTGCACTGCTTATTGTAACTGCAGGGAAACCGTGTGCAGAGACAGGTTCATCAAAAACTACTTATTTCAACACGCTTTGAAAATTTAAAGTCGATACCCATCATCCAGAAGCTAGTTTTTAGCATATAATCCCAGCATTAAAATTAAAGTGTAATCAGAAATTAAATGACAACCACCCTTTACATTTATTGGCATTCATCAAACAAATGAGTAAAACGACCCAAAATGAATTATTCCTTAATTACAATGAAATTATTCTATAATAAAAAAACAACCATCTTTTTAGTCCTCAGACTAGTGAAAAACATAATAAATTTTTTTAATAATAATTGCTCTGGATGTACTTTTCTGGTAAACATCTACACGGATCTGCCGTCCATGCTTCGCATTTTTTCTGTAGTTTCACATTTTAAATCTTTGCAAATGAAAGCAGTCCACTTTTTTTACATCTTATTTATACCCATAGAAGCAGGAAGTAATTTATCACTAAACGGAAGGGCCTCTTTAACTTAAAAAACAAAAACAAAGAGTGAAATTCAAAAATATGCTTCAGTTCAATTGATAGGACCGGTTAAGAATGCAGGAAAGAGACATTTAATCCTTACTCAAAATTAAAATTGAGATGTTTTCTAAATTCATCTATGTGACATTATGCAACAGCAACAAAATTATGAATTTATTTTTTATTTTTACATAGTCTACACTAGAAATTACTAAATAACTAAATCAACAATGGTGATCTAGCTCCGTTATCCTGCACAGCGTTTCCTTCACATCGCTGTGCAAAATGAATGACATTTAGATTTGTGTTTTAGTTTTGACATCTACAAAAGCACCCAATTATGCCAAAGCATAAAGCAAAGGAAATAATCAAGTTAAAAGAGAGGGAAAAAAAAAGAAATGACAGGCAGAATTAATTAATTTGAACTACTCAACTCCCTCCCACCCCCCCCAACCCGCTCCTTCAGCTTTTATTTGAACTAAATAACCTCAGGGTCCACATTTCTCCTACATTAAACGTTGTCAGACCTTTTCTTTTATATCCGTCATTAAAGCAAAGTAATCAGCCTTTGGGGGAGATTGTGTGGGTAAACAGCCACCATGAGGTTCAGTCTGGTGACTGCAGCTAAGAGTCACTATCGATTATAGACCTGCTCTATAAGCCTGGTTTACCCCCGTCTTTTGAGTCAAACCCACACTGCTGCTAAAGCAGACAGAAAAATATCCCCTTAAAGGGCAAAGCTAAACACAATACTATAAGTTAAATCACCAATCCTCTACATAACTATGTACAGTAGAAGTATAAAAAGAGGTCAGAAATACAGAAGAAGATTATGGCCACTGGAAAAAAAAAAAGAAAACAGTTAACAGATTTTTAAATTAGAGTTTCAAGTTTATGCTGGAAAATGGGGAAATTCTGACTTTAATCTCTGGATTCTGACTTTAATCTCAAAAATTCTGACTTTATCATCAGAATTCCTTCTGATTTTTATCTCAGAATTCTGACTTTTATTGTCAGAATTCAGTCAGAATTTTGATTAAAAGTCAGAATTTTTGAGATTAAAGTCCTGAAAATTCTGATTCTGAGAAAAAAGTCAAAATTCTGCGAGAAAAAAGTCAAAATTCTGAGAAAAAAAAAGTGCGAGAATCCTGAGAAAAAAAGTCAAAAATTTGATTTAAAGTCAGAATCCTGGAAAGATGAATTACATGAGAAAAAGTCAAATTCTGAGATTAAATTCAGAATTCTGACTTTTTTCTCAAATTCTGACACTATCTCAGAAATGACATCTCAAATTCTGACACATCTCAGAAATTCTGATTTTATCTCAGAATTCTGACTTTTATTGTCAGAAAAAGTCAGAATTTTTGAGATTAAAGTCAAATTTTGAGATTAAGATCTAATTAAAGAGTGTCGCAAAGTGCATTCACTGAGAAAAAAGATTGCTGTTCTGAGGAAAAAAGTCCAAATTCTGAGAAAAAAGAGTCAGAATTTTGAGAAAAAGAAGTCAGAATTCTGAGATTGAAATGAAATTCTGACTTTTTTCTCCGGATTCTGACTTTTTCTGATCTCAGAATTCCGACTTTTAATCTCAAAATTCGGCTTTTTATCTCAGGAGCTAAGTTTTTTTATATAAATTCTGACTTTTATTAATCCTTTCGGAAATTTTTGAGATTAAAGTCAGGAATTTTGAAGATTATAAGTCCAAAAATTCACAGATTATGAAGATCGAAGTCACTATGAAAAAAAGTCAAATTCTGAGAAAAAAGTCAAATTCTCATGATTAAATTCAGAATTCTGACTTTTTATATGGGGATTCTGACTTTTATCGGGTACGACTTTATCTCAAATTCGACTTTTATCTCAAATTCTGATTTTATCTCAAATTCGGCACAGTATCAGGTAGTCAAATTTTGAGGATTCTGAAAGTCAAATTCTGGCGAGAGAGAAAAGAAGTCAGAAAGGCCCATAATCAGCTGCAGAAAGAACAATCGCTAAAAAAAATATAAAAAATCAAGAAAACTAAATCTACACCAAACTACAGTGTGCAAGCAGATCAGCATCACATAATCCTCACACACATATTCCAGCATTTTTGGCATCAGATAATACAAAAAAATAAAAATAATAAATCAGAGTCAGGAGAAGCTCCTTTACTAACAGTCCTGAACAAAGGGTCTGAATCTAGCGGGAAAAGTTCAGCTGATTTTGATAAACCAACCTGAGAGGCAAGCGGGCATTGATGCCCTTCAGGTTTACAATTAATACATTCATTATATTTTGGCCTGAAGTCTGAAAAAGACCAGATGAGAGCGGAGATTTGAAAAAAAAAAAAAAAAAACGTCACAGCAGCAGAAAATTTAAACGGCTATAAGCATTGTAGCACTCATGAGCGAAAAAAACGTTTAAAAGGTTCATAGAGTTGAAAGGTCGAGTGTTTGCACCACTGTAAACAAACATTTCACACACAGAGCAGCAGCACACAGCAGCCTGACCTGAAACTATTCACACCCCATTCAACAGAAATCGGTTTATTTTACAGATAAAACAACAAATACTGTTTTATAATTGGGATGCTGAAAACTGTTGCACTGGTTTGTATTCAGACTGTTTCGTTAAGATGAGGGGAATGAAACCACAAACGCAGCTCTTCTCTCAGCGTTTTATCTCTGAATATTTTTTGTTTTTATCTTTTAAATGAGTGCTGCTCTATTGCATGATCTCTTCCACTCATAGTGACCCCATTCATTCAATCAATATACATGCAGATGCAGGGTTTCTGGGCAACCAACAAAACCGCAGCCCCTAATGAAGCAACGTTTGAAAAGTTCAAAGGGTGTGAATACTTTTGCAAAGTATTGGAAATGATCATTAAATTGGAGAAACTGGAGACGATTAATGACAGTTTAACAATGTAGCCCAGTGGTGACCAAGGGTCTATTTTTATCCATTTTGGTCGTGGGCCTAATAGGGGGTTTTCAGGTGACGTCACGCTCGGCGTGACTACTCAGCGCGTCCGCCATATTGGGTAGCAGTCGTTTCGCACCGTTGACCCTGCATTGTATGACGCCTTAGGCAGTATTGACAGTGAAAAATGGTGAAAACATGTTTAATTGTTGGTTACCGCACGCCCGTGGAGGTGGAGATCAGCGCTCTTTCTATCGCATACCAGCCGTCGTGAATCAATGTGAAAAAACAAAACAGCTATCTGAACAACGCCGTCGCCTATGGCTGACACGGATATCCAGGTCCGATTTGGACGGTGTTAAGCTGGAATAAGCCATGAGTCTGCCAGTGCTCACTTTGTTACAGGTAATTAACTGTCAAGCATTTAAAACATGTAAGAAATATATTAATAATAGGTCCTTGGGCGTCATGACGTATTTATTACCAACGTGGCCGAGAATCTTGACTGCCTCCGCCGCCACTACTCGGAGACTACTGCCTACGACTACCTCGTGCCTGGACTCCCTCTCTCAGCCGTGTTTTAATTTGATTAATTTCACCTTAACTTGATTTCAACCAGCGGAAAAAGGCTCAAAATATGTGAGAAACCCGGAGGGTTTAGGGAGGTTTGGCAGCTAATTTTACTAAACAAACCTTTGAAACTTACATAGCAGCTAGTTAAAGTACATTACATTTCTGAGTGGTTGTTAGCACTAACGTTTAGCACTGTTTGCTGGCTTTATGAGCTGCAGCTCCTGAACCCATCCATTCCGTAAACTGCACATGAGACTCCAAGGACTTTGCAGCTTTGGAACTGTTCGCGCACCGCCGCGTTAGCCACCTAGCATAACGCAGCCCTGTGTCGGATTGTTTACATTTTACCATCTTATTAAAAACTCACCCGTCCCACGCGTATGATGGCGATTTCCTTCATGTACATCACTTCGACATCGTACCCAACCAGATGTGAACTGGTTGTGAGCCTCTAGACCCTTGTACGCTCTCATTTCCTCAAGGGTGTGCAGAGGGTTTTTCACTGAACACCGGGTAATGAACTATGTCACCATGCTCTACATTTGGACAATCATCTGGATTAGTGCTAAACAAGGCACCGTGGAGGGCATAGGGGTCCATATGGTACGATCACGAGGAACATTTCCTCAGATATGTTCCATCGATCTGCTGGCTCTAGCGTGCTGGCGTACTTTATCCATTGGCGACATGATATATATGATATACGCATAATATGCCACTCAGAGATGGCGGACCGAGGAAGCTGGCCAGTGGCGTCACTGAAAACCCCCTATTCTCCCTCCCGTGCTGCGGTGGCGCTAAACCTATTTTGCCCTCTTACCTCGCTTCCTGGTTATCCTCCAGCAGCAGTGTGTCAGTTGATGGTCTGTGCTACACGCTGTGGGTCTAGATACGGTCGAGGCGGTGAGGAAGTGGGGGCGAGTTTAGTCCGACGACGGAGGGACATGACGGCGAAAAATAGCGGGTCCGGTGTGAACGCAGCTTAAGTTGCAATTAAAAAAGATAAATCAATAATCCATCAGCGCTCAGCGAGTCAGAGAGCTCGCTCCTATTAGACCTTTTATAAACACAAGTTCCAGGAATGCTTGGAGAGAAAGCAGATTAAGACTGAGGCACAGTAAAGGCATCACTTGGATTCGGAAGTGGAACCAGTTTCACCTGCAGCAACCTGCAGCTCCGAATACCTTCAAAGCGAAGCAGCAAATCTAAACGTTCAGATTTCACAATACATTTGCTCAGAAACAAAGAAACAAACTTTTTTCTTGTGTTAACTCTGATTTGATGCGAGAATACATACATTTGTTTTAATCCAGAACAAAACCCAAGTGTTGAATTTAGATTTACTCTGTAAGATAAATACACGTATGATCCTCTGCCCCTCAGCCAGGTTTTTGCACTCCAACCGATTGTGGTTACCAGGCCACGTGGCATCCAGCTCAGTTAACATTTATGATCCGATTCAATGCTAAAGCTAAGGGACAAGCTCATTATTGCTGAGTCATTATAAGGAGGGAAGGATATTCTTTGTCGTAGTGAAAAGCAATCAGCTTTTAACTCTTAGGAAACTTAATTTAGTGGAGTTTGTGATATTTCTTTTCTGTCTTTGTATGTTAGAAAATGTCACACAAACTTCTTTTTACAGAAGATTTAACAGAAAGCTTCATTTCTAACACCTAGTGGTTTGCTTTGCACCAACAGCGCAGCAGCAGGACAGGCAGGGCTCTGGAATACATTAGTGTCCGAGGGTCCTTCTTCACCGTACCTTTAGATTGCCCCTCTGGGAAGAATAAAGTTTTACTGAATTAAACTTAACGATAGACGTAACATTCACATAAGCCGTAAAAAACACTAATAAATAAAGATTGTGCAGCATAAATAAAGATATGTGCAGCATAGATCCACATGAGTACCATTAATACAATCATCAGAAGAACTTTGTTTGAAGAGGAGGAAGGCTGGCTGATCAGCAGAGTCCGTAACAAACCGCTCCAAGCTCTAACACCAATCAGGAAGAAGTGAGTTTAACTCAAACATATGATTAAAATGTAAACTAGAGAAATACCAGCAGATTATAAAGCAACGTGTTTCTGTAGTCGTTATATTGCACTTATAGCATGTAAAGTTTGAACCTCCCAGTCTAGGTCCAGAAGAATTAAAAGGATCGTCAACAAAATTCATTAAAAGTAAACCACCAACTAATAACATTAAAAATGTACATTTGTTCTTCGGAAAAACAAAACAAAAAACACACAAATTAAAGACAGAGCATCCGGGAAAAACGTCTTCTAGTCAGTCTAAGCATATCTCTGAATGATCTGTAAAAACGCGGCGGGGAGAAGCTGCCGCTCTAAAGCGTCTTCTGTAGTTTTGAAGATTTAAAACTTGATTGTAAACAGGCTCCATCTCATCGTCTTCCAAACAGAACTACAACCATAAAACACCGGTTTGGAAGCATTAACTGTAGGTGCAATGAAAAACCTTCCAGCTTTCAAGTGAAAGGAATGGTAGCTTAAAGTAATCCTGACTTGAAGCCCACTAAATCTGAAACTTAAAGTAAACCGATGAAGCTTCTGTCTTTCATTACCTTAAAATATGCAGCAACACATGAAAAGTAACAATCAATGATTTTCGACTGCAAACAAAATAAATTCGTTCTAAATCAAGCTGCTTTGATTCGATCAGTCCTATTTGTTCCCCGCTCCTGTAACACCTCGGCCACAACGCGTGACCCCCCCTCTTCAACCTTTATTGGCAACGTTTCATCCAGTTTTTCTTTTTTTTTTGGACCCTACTTTTTAGAGAGTTTACCAGCCTTCTTTTTTGGCTCGTAGGGTGTCCGTAAAATGCTCGGCGTCTCCTCCATGACGCGTACCAGCAGGTTATCGATGTAGTCTTCCAGCTCCCGGATGTGGGCGTCTTTCTTCTTCACCACTTCTTTCTGCTTGATGAGTTCCTGGACTACTTCCTCAAAGGTCAGGTTGCTGTAGTTAGCGGCGCTCTCCTGGGGAGCCTCCTGTTAAAGAGAAAAGCCGAATCATCCAACCTGCAGTTCTGTAGGGGTTGTAAATCAGACCCATCATGGCGATTCGATTCAGTATCGGTTTCCTGACCAACGATTCGATTATTTTTCGATACTCAAGAATAAACCACGATTCGATTAATTGGTCCCTTTTTTTTTTTTTTTTACCTTACAGGCTAGAACAATGTTTCAAATTTGAAATAAATCAATGAAAAGCTGTAATATAAGTTTATCGTATTTTATTTGAGACAACAACATATAAAATAACAGAAGTAGAAAAGTTGTACTCCACCTATTCCTATTAAAACCTCATTCACTTGCTGCGACACACTGCTGTAAGAGTATAACCAGGAAAGGCGAGAAGGAGGGCAAAATAGGTTTAAGCGCCACACGCTATACAGCAGGAGGGAGAATTACTCCCAGAGCAAATGGATGAAAATGGACCGGAGGAAAAAAATGAATGGATCGATTCTCTTGCGGACGTATCGATGCATCGGATCAAATCGAGCTGTTGGATACGATGCGCCGATACAAAACGATATTTATTTGCACCCCTAGCCACTTAGGACATTTCTCAATTTGAGTGCGGACTCATGTCTTAGCAAGGTAAGTTCTTCACAAGAATGCAGGAAAGTCTGGACTCTGGGAGAAACGCTACATAATATATGGATCAAATGGAACAAAAGCTTACTCGTGACGTCACCACACGCTCGGCTCTTCTGGGAGCTGCATATTTCACCTCATGTTATTAATAGTCTCTTGATAATAATAAATTACTACTTTACTTTTCATTTAGTGGGGACTAATAATTACTTGCAGTCAGATAACAGCTGGGTTACTCCTACAGCATAAGGCAAGTTAAGACTTTTCAATCCCACTTGAAATAAAATTTTAAAGACCAAATCACAAGAAACACAATAAAAACCTAACTGCGCGACAACAACCCAAAGGTTTATTTTAACATAAACCACTGCACTAATGTTTTCAAATTGACTTTGAAAAGCTTCCCATACAGGAAGAAAGCTAAAAACACACACAAATGACAGAGATATTTGAACAATTATTTAACTGAATTCCCAACCTTTGTTTTAGCAGGGAACCAAACAAATCAGTTTTAAAAACCACAACATAACCAGTGCTAAGTCTTTTTTTGCAAAGCTATTTTTTCTTTGTATGGTTTTCTTAGTCTGTTTGATTTGGTGATAAGTGGAGGAAGTTGCAGAGAGACAAGGGTGGAACAAAAACTGAGAAATACGGGCTGTTTCTCTGTAACTTCGATTTTGGCCCGCTTTTGTGTTTAGCGTTTTCGCATGCGCGACTCCACTGCGCTTAATTCCCATCGATTTTCTGAAGAGCTTGAATGATAAACTTGAACTAAATCCACTGAGCCTGTGTAGTATGTTCCCTGGTTTTATCCATGGAAAACTCTTGGCTGGAGACAATTTTGGTTACATTTACACTTGCTCATATTTTCCAGACAAAAAAGTTAATGGTGCATCTCCCAAATGTCAGCGCAACAACGCTTTTATTGGTTCGCTATCGGGTGGAACCAATAAGTAGAGTCATAATTATTTTTCAAATAAAAAAAAAAACAAAAATAAAAAAAATTTCAATTTTAACGTTTTATTTAGATTACAAAAATAAGATCGTGCTTCCGGGACAGATCAAGTAGTGGCAGTCTGCTCTGATGCATGCTTTGTAGAGAGGGAGGGGAGAACAACATCCGGGGACTTTGTCCGTTCTCAGTCTTCTTCTTCTTGTGAATTAGAACAGTGCTTCACGGGCACATGAGAACGCACAAGTACACACATATTGAGAAACGCCAAAGACAAGAACGACAAAACCAGTCCATCTTTACTTTTCATTGCCATATTTTCACAACCATAAGGCGCACCGTACTAAAAGCGCAGTCTCATTTATGTGTGCCATTACTGTATTTAACACACACATAAGGCGCACCGGACTATAGGGCGCTGGGTTTTATATACAGGTAGATGTCTTCTACTACGTTTAAATACACATCTACTCGCAATTATTTAAAAATAGAGCGGGAGCAAAACTGAGTATGTTTGTGCTTTATTCATGTATTTATTACAAAGTATTAATCAAACCCATCAAAGTCACTATCCTCTCTGTTTCTGAATTAAACAGCTGCACTAAATCAGACATGCCAGTTTCCCCTTCTTAAGCTGTCAGAGTCACTTTTAGTTAAGTGCGGCTTCCTCGACCGAATGATGCGGCTTTTCTCTTGGCTTTCGAACAACAGTGCCAGCGAACCGCGTTAACCCAAGCATCAACAATCCATCCGCCAAGCGGTGGCGGTAACTTTCCGGCGCTGCCTTCACTTTTTCGTGAAACTGTGGTCTCCGTCTTGTCATCCATCGGCTCCCCACGCCGCTTCGCAGCCTTACCGCACGCGAGCGGCAGCGCTTCACACCACGATGTCGGCGGTTGAAGTTCGCCGATCAGACGCTTCGGGAATAGCAATGAAGCACAGCGGTCATTTTGTTTTCACCTTGTTTTCCACATCGGCTGTGAGGATGGAGCGCGCGTAGTCACAGATTAACAGCGATGGTGATCGCGTGGAAAAACCACCTGGTCTCTTTACATACACCTGCCTCAGCCACACTTCCCCTTAAGCGTTCTCATGGCGGAGGTCTCAACAAGCGTTACGCAGTATTAACACAACATGGAGCGTGCCGCACATTTTGAGGGGGAAAAAAAAGACGGACGTTTATATGGACCTTATAGTCGCGAAAATACGGTATTAATGAGAGAGAACATAGAATATATATTTTCAAGTCTACATAAAAAAACGTAAGAAAGGTAAAAAAGTAAAATTTTGACGTGAGGAATAAGTATCATCTCCGTAATTAGCAATGTTGGAAATAAATAAAATCGAGGGCTTTTACTTCCGCTTTAAACCTTCATATGTCCATGATTTCAACAGCAGATGTGTTTTCAAATGTTTGGGAAGGAAGAAGGAAGAGCTCAAACAAAACTGAATAATGCATTTTTCTTTAGTTTGAGGGAATCTAATGGAGATGTTTGAGAAAAAAAAAAGCCTTTATTTGAGAGAAAATGGCAAGCAGCATGTTTCTGTAACTAAAGGTCAGATTAATTAATAGCAAAGCAAAGGTCCAGTGAAGCTCAGTTCGGCTCTTTGAGGACAATCTGTTTGGAAAAGGAAGAGAGGGACGGTATGTGCAGATCATGCTCAGCGGCTATGAGACTGGCTGTAATCGTTTTTAATGAGGGACCACTTTATCGCTTCAGCGCTGGGCATCCTCCCACAGACGGATGGAGCAGCCAAACCCTTCACCCTGTTTAAAATACCTCACTTATCAGCTTCCACTCCCGGTGCACCATTCAAGCCTCCGCGGCTGCTGGAAAGACAATGCAGAGAGACCTGGAGCGGCGTATCTTATCGCCTCTGACAGCAGAAAGGCTACTGTGGGGCGACGCCGACCCCAAATGAAATATTTGCAGCTGAGATTAAACGAGGAAGGTTTCAGGAACAGAGCTCGGTAATCTGTTCCTCGCACAAAAACAAGCGAGAAGACATCTCCCGAGAGATACGTCACCAGAACCACCTGAGATGGAGCGGGAGAGAAGTCTCACGGCATAATAATGAGCGGGAGCTTCGGCGGCTGCTGACAAAGGCCCGGAAATGACCATGAACTGGCAAAGTAATGATGACCAGTTTTTCTCCGATCAGTGGTGAAAAGGAGATAAGGCGCTCACTTGGCATTCTCCAGTTGTGTCATTACAGTTTCTAATGAGCTCAGCTTTGAGAATCTAAACGCTGAGCTCTTTGAAATCTCTCACTGCCCTCCCTCCCCCTCCTCTGTGTGGTTAATTAGGGCCTTGAAGCAGAGGAAATGGGAGCTGCCATTTCTGGAAGGCACAGCAGCACGCGTGGGGTGGGGGGCATATGTGTGAACCACCGACAGCCCTCAACACCCGCAAAGCTAGGTGAGGAAAGCCATTATCAGCATTCTCCTTCTCATTTAGGCATCACTTTAGCTACTGCCCCCCCTTCCTTCCACTTCTGCTGTGTAATAGTCTGGGATTTTATTTTATTTTCTCCTCCAGTTTGAGATACTTTAAAACCAGTTTGAGCATTAAACACAAATACGGTACCAGTAGTTAAAGCGATGCATGTCATTTCCATCAATTGTCACAATAAAAACAGAGCAATTACAGATCAGTGAGCGACCGGCGCAGCTCTGAAACTTAACACCTTTTCAAATTATGACCCGATCAGACACGCTGACCGACGGGTGCAGCTGCTAATTAGCCCAATGGCACTTCTGAGTTTTCTGAGGCCTTTCCTGATCCATGTCAGCAGCTGCTACGTCAAACGAAACTCTCAATTAAGAAAGATGAACGTGAAGGCAGGCCATGCAATTACTGGGATCATTTATCCAGCAGGTAAAGCTGACAACTGGCAACAATACAACACTTAAAGAAAAAAAAAATAATTTTTCTGGACTTTCTTACATTTCTCTTGCCAAAAAAGTCCTTCCTCTTCTTCTGGCTGAAGATGCCGTCCTCATGTCCGCTCTGCTTTTTGTCACTGAAACAAAATAATGCACCATATCATACATTTTGTACGGAAGAAGGATTAGGGCCACTGAAAAAAAAAAAAAAAATGGCTTGATTTTTAAATTTTATTTTCAGAAGTTTAACATGAGGGAAAAAAGTCAGAATTCTGCGACTTTTTTCTCCAGAAGTCTGACTTTTCTCAGAATTCTGAGATTAAAGTGATCTGGATTCTGAAGGAAAAAGTCTGGTATTCTGAGATTGAAGTCAAATTCTGACTTACAATGTCCAGAAATTCTGACTTTTTTCCCATACTATACTGAAATAAAATTAAAAACAGTTAACTTGCTTCTAGTAACTAATCATCTTCCGTAATTTTGTCATCTCATACACATCCATCTTAATTTATCAGATTATCCTCATAATTAAAATAAATTATGCATTTGTTTACTAATAAAATCTACCCATATAGTGGAACTAATTCTATTGAGAAATCATCAAGCGGAGTCAAACTTTATGTGAACATTACCAACTTGTAGAAGAAGCTTTTCTAGTCAGACGAGATCTGAATTTAACTTAATGCTCCAAATGTGGAGGAAAAACTAACTCTGGAGCCTCTTAAATTGTGTGCGGAACATGGTGGTGGCAGCGTGATGCTGAGAGGATAGGAGAATGGATGTGGCAATGCAAAGGAAAATCTTGGACGAAAAAACAATTCACCATTAAGCAACACAATGGCCTTAAATATGCAGTAACACTAGAAAAAAATCGAAATCTACATATTTTTTTCCTAAAATAAGTGCATTTGTTCTTGGATTGAGGACTTAAAAGAGAAATCCTGCCAAATTTACACTTAAAATAAGAAACACAATTGCATTGTCTTATTTCAAGTGCATATTATCAATTATCTTACTTTAAGAGTAAAAATACTCATTCCATTGGCAAACTATTTCATTTACCTTCTCAAATTAAGGGCAAATACACTTAATTTAAGACATTTTACGTATTTAGGATTAGAAAGTCCCGATCAAAGTTCAGAAACTATAACAAATTTAAAATACTTGTACCTAAAAATGGTTTCCATCTAATCAGTGCAAGCTTGAATTTTGTCATATAAGCTAGGATAAGAAGTGCCAAAATTAAATAAATAAATACAGCATTAAATAAATAATTAAAGTTAGGGGCGGTTATCTAACACCTGATTGGTCACCCTGCACGTTAGCCGAAACAAATTCCATTACAGAGACTCGATTGGCGTTAACCCCGCTAACTTTGATGGGTGAGTTTGACAGATTCTTTTTCAATGGTTTAGATACACTATTGCGACACAGGACCATGAAATAATTAAATGCACACTGAAATAATTATATATATTTTTAATAAAATGAAGGCGTATTTTTATTAAATTAATGACACATTATATTTAATTCCTTATTTATTTAATGAAGATTACACATTTAATTGTTTATAAGCTGTATTATTTATTTATTTATTTATTGTAGCACTTTATATTAGTGATGTGGTTTTAATTAATGAATGACACATTTTATTTATTTAATTCCACATTTAATTAAGTATGACACACATTTAATTATTTATTATTTAATGCTGTATTTATTTTATTTAATTTTGGCACTTTTTATCCTCCATATTCATCTAGCTATGCAAAGTCAGAGGAAATGTTGAAATGAAGCTATTTATGCTCATAAAGGGGGTGGGTTTAGAATGGATAGGTGCATGCACACACTTTTAAGATAACTGAAAATGTCAATCGATGTTTGGAACTGATTTGTTTTGGTCTCTAAACGTGAAAAAAATAAATGAAAACATAAATGAAACTAATGAAACCTGCTTAATGAAGTAAAATACACAAACAGTGGTGTGACCACTGAGCTGGTGCTTGATAAAAGCAGCAGTAAAGATGATGGACTAGTGGCTGCAGAGATAAGTGGTTAATTGGGGGGTCTATCTCTGCAAAGGATCTCATTACTGAAGCTCAAAGCACTTTGTTATCAAGCCCAGCCACTCCAAAGAGCCACTAATGACACCTTCCGCTGATAAACCACAACTCAGCCACAGCGTCCAACAGGTCTTTATGAGGACACGGCAAACAGACTCTACAAGCTCCAAGGACGTGTTTTTAGTTGTGAGGAATAAAGCGGACTACCTGGTTTTGTAGTTGAAGCTGAACGGGTTCGTGTCTGCTTGAGAGTCGGCGCTGAAGGGGTTGGGAGAGCGCAGGTCTCCAGAACTCCCTGAACGCCCCCCGTTGCTGGCCTTGCGGCCTTCCTTCTTTCCCGTCACACGTTCCAGTAGGCTGACCTTCTCCTTTTTCTCCCTCCGCTCCGCCCGGTCCCACGGCTGTTGCCCCCGCTCACCCTCAAATGGGTTGCGGTTGCGTGGGAGCGTGGCATACTTCTGTGGCAGGGCGTCACTGATATCAGTGAAAGGGTCACTGTGTGCTTCTCCGTCCTGGTATCCTGGCACCTCGCTCTGGGAACGCCTGTGAGGGCCACCTGTACTTCCTGAAATCAGAAATGAAACTTGTAACTGCTGCTGTGATAAACAAGACCCACAGCTGGACACCTCGTTAGGAAGGAAAATGTTTAACGCCAGGTGCCTGTTTACAGACGCCTGCAGAAATAAATAAAAGGATTATCAATAAATTCTTTTCAAGCCGTCAAGGTCTAATTAAATACAGCATTTCAACTCTGAAAAACCATTTTGAAACCTTATTTCCCACCCATAACGTGCTTTTTACCATTAAAATCCACTGAATAGTAAATAAATCTGATGCAATAAGCTGATGTGTGAACATTTATGCAAACATCTTTTAATTTACTATCAGAATTTAGTTTGTGAGTTTAGATAAGAATAGAAAATCCCTTTTTTGTTCCATAATGGGGAAATTCTGGTGTTTACAGCAGCAAAAAGATTATAGAAAAATGGTCACACAAATGTGGAACTTAGAAAAATGTATAAGAATAACATAATAGTGAAGAGTTAAAACATAAATGATAAAATACTACACTGTAAAGTGTTTTAACAATATAAATACTGTGCACCTGGAGAATAAATAACCAATATAAGCTATAGACATTTTTACAGTAATGGATATTTGAAAATAGCAGCAACATCAGAGATGTGCAAAATAAGCAGCAGATTATTTAACTGTGACTGACTGAAACTGTGCAAAAATCTATGACTTGTTAAAACTTATTGAGGTTGTTGGGAGAACAGTGATGGTTATAGACCAGAGGTCTCGGATTAGAGGACCTGCTGGCTAATCCGGACCCAACCTGATTGAAAACATTTATAAATTACCGAATGTTGTCAGACGGCAGTGTCTAATTTCACTTGCGCTGCTTCTCCTGTTTTTACGGTAAAGCCCTCCAGGACCAGGCTACACATGATGCATATTAGCCAATGAGGTGTGTCAATCAGAGCTGTTGCCGCTAGCTACTTTTAGACACAGCAGGCAAACCTGTAGAGAGGCCTGGCTGGTGGTAATGATGATGAGAAAACGTGAAAGAAAGTGCGGACTGCTGGAAGAACTGCGGTGAACTGGTGGGAGAAAAGTGAAATGGCGTGCTCAAAGATGACCCTGCACATTTAGAGGATGTTTGGTTCAACCTGCTGCTGTGAAGCAGGATTCTCCCACCATGAACAGAATCAAAATAAATCTGGATCCAGCCTCAAAATGAGCACCTTTGATATGTGAGGAAATGGCTTAGTCTCCATTCAAACCCAGGTTTAAAAACCTTGCAGGGCAGCATAAAGCCCACTGCCAACATTAAAGACAGAAAAAAGAAAGTCAGAAAACGGTCAGTTCAGGTGTTTTATAAAATATGTAAATCAGGAAATTGTCTGTAAACCAAACTATTGTTGCTCTCTACTTCAAAATAAAACTTTAGATTTTAAAATGGAAAAAAAATGTTCTATTGTTTTTTTATATGTGTATATATATATTTTTTTTTTTAAGTCAATGTATAACATGTATGCATATAAAACTCATTTTATTTCAGTGTTAAATTCTGTTTAAAGGTAACTGATTAAAATAAAAAATGTTCCCCGACCTTTAGTGGTTGATGATTTTCTTTATTCGGACCCTGCTGATTTATAATTGGTGACCCCTGCTATAGAGTTAAGCCTGTTTATGTCGCAGTTAATGGAGATATGCCCCGCCCCCTCCACAGAGACTCTGGGGCGTTTCTCAATTCAATGAGAGCGCGAGGGTATGTACTAAGCGTTCTCGTCAAGTCAATGGCAGTCTTGGCAGAGCGCAGGAAGATGGGACTTGGCAGAGAGCGTGCTGCATGTACCTGCGTGTATGTGTATTGGAGCAGAAAGCGCACTTTCGTGGCGATCATCACATGCAATGTTGTTTAGCATTTCTTTAACAGTCAAAACTATTTATTCCCTACACAAAACATTTTGAAAACAATATTTTTAATTTCTAAAGCTTAAAAAACATTAAAAAAAATTACCAAACCGCAAAAAAACGACTTTTTTTTTTAAGCACTAACTCTGTAAACAACAGACCACACAGGGAGGCTTTAAATGTATAATGTTCTCGCCTTAAACAAATTCTTCAAAACATACTTTTGAAGAACAACAGCAGCAGAAAAGGGAATGTTTAACTTAACACTGTGGCTGCGCTGGAATCAAAGCTGTGGCCGCTGGGCATTCTGGGGAAGCGGTCAGTCTGAAGAACGCGGACAAGTCTGCTCTGATGCATGCTTTCGACGAAAGAGGGCGGGGGCGGGAACAACATCCGGGATTTTTGGGTTCTCGATCTGGCGTTCTTGAGAATTGGAACTACGGTACTCGAGGGCTGAAGGCTGATGACGTGTCACGCAGCACAACGAGCACACGAGAACGCTAAAGAAAGCGATATTGAGAAACGGGCCTCTGGTGCACCTCTCCAAAATTGCAGGTGACTGCAGACAGTGCCAGGAGGCCTCTGATTGGTCAAATCTACATCCCGCTCTTCACTATAAGTATTTCCTCTTTGGTATATTACCGCGCTTGCTTTGTTTGTATGACCGCTATTGTGGAAAACGACTCGTGAAGATGGACCAGCTAGAAGAGCGAGGTGCTGCGAGAACGCCATGGCTGATTTTCACCCTCATGTCCCTCCGTTGTCGCTATCAAATCCTTGCCCCCCCTTCCTCCCCTCGGCCGTATCTAGACCCAGAGAGTTCCTGATTGTCTCTCCTGCGTTGTGGCGTGGAATAACATAGCACAGACCATGCTTTAATGTTGGGCATAAATCAAAAATAAGTCTGCAACAACCTCACTGCGCAAACACTGCTGGGCGGGAGGATATCCCAGCTTCTTGGAGGAAGGATCTGGAGAAAAAGTCAGAATTCTTGACTCTTTTTCCCATATTAAACTGAAATAAAATTTAAAAAATCAGTTAACTTTTTTTTTCAGTGGCCCTAATCCTCTTCCGTATCAAGCTGTTCTCTATTTGCTTTGGTTTATCTTTCTGCAATGGTCCTTTGTAATCTTAATTTAAGCACGGAACAACTGTTAAGACAATCCCACCTGGACAGCTGATCAGAATCAGATCCGCTACCTTTGGTGAAGCAAACAGGTGTAAACCAAACAGAGCCCTGAAACTGAATTTCAAAAAACTTAAAAGCTTGCCAATAGAGGCAACAAGGTTATTTCAGATTTTTGAAGTATCTATTTACACCAATAGATAATGCTTTTCTTGAACTAAACTAACCTGACTTTGCCAGATGGAATTGCTCCGCATATCCATCACCGGGAAAACCTTCGTTGAAGTAATTTTTGGGAAGAGGCGAAAATACTGAAAGTTGGCTGATTAGGCCTATGTTGGTGATAGACGGGCCAAATAAACCAATCAGATCAGCGAAGCATAAGGCGTACTAACAGGCGGCAGCGAAAACACAACCACAAGCCAGGCTGCTCTTGCCGAAACCAGTCGGGAGAAGAGCAAAAACATCTTTTCCTCTGCGAGAAAAAAGCCTCCAGAGCAGTGTTTTGCTCTTCTTTCAGTGAAAAGAAATACTCTGTAATTCCGATAAAACTTGCTTTCGATAGCCGCGCTAAGCAGCTAAGTTTCATCGGCTGAACGCCATGTTCTTAACTTTAGAGGCTGAACTGTCGCGCTTCTCGTTGCGTCACACCTCAAGCCCGCCTCAAAGCCAGCGCTGATTGGGCGTTTGTTTGGTGAGCGGCTCCCAAATTTTCTTTTAGCGGAGAGTCTCCAGACTGATCTGCGAGTGAAACCTTGAAAGCTAAAGCTAGATCGGGATGGTCTCCACGAAGGCTAGAACTAAACAGGACAACTGTCACCTTATGGCTCTGACTATAGAACCAGATGGAAACTCCAATGGCACAAAGCTGATCTACTAACTATGTTCATTCTGGGTTTGTGGCTCTAGAATGAGCAGAATAGATAGTTCATAAATATGCAAAACTAACATGTTAAGTACATTCTAAACAATTTATTATTCATTTTTTCTGTATTATTAATCTCCAATTTCATGGCAAATGGTTCCTAAATTGGATCGTCAGGATGTCCCTATCATGCAGATCTCAGATCTTCAGTACCTGCATCATATATCTCTGTTCTGCACAAACCTGCTGATAATTATTTAATTGAAATCAGGTTTATACAGGGAATCGTTTCAAATGGTGAAGCCTCTTACCTCTCTCCTCTATGGAGTTCATGGAGTCCAGTTTGGGTCTAAAGTGGGACCCGATGAGGTCAGACATGGAATGGGCGGCAGAGAGCTTCTGGGCGCCAGACAGCAGCGGCCGCTTCGCCTTCGTTTCTGTTTTGGCCTCTGGTTCCGAGGCTAACGGCTGGTTGCCGGACTCCGAGTCGCAGACGGCAGATCGAGGCAAGATGGCCGAAGACGTGTCACTGTAGCCGCTGTCGTTTTTGCGACCTTTGACTTTGTTTTTAAGCTTTGAAAAAGGCGAGCGGGGCTTCTCCTTCATGGAGAGGTCGAACATGCTGGCCGTCATGTTGTTCCTCATGAACTGAATACTGACTTCGATTCGACCTCGCTCCTTCTTCTTCTTCCCTGGCTTGGACTCCAAGGAATACCAGCTGAAACGGGAGAGTAAGAGGCTTAAGCTCGGCAGATCCAATGACAGAATTTATATAAAAAGAGCGGGATTAATAGAGTTCAGCTCCAACAACAAATCCCTTTAGTTGATCACAAGTAATTCAACCTAATTCATGGAGACATGCATAGAAAATAAGAATGTGATACAAGTCTTTACACAACCAAACAGAAAAAATGGAGAACGGAGTCAGCCTTGGTTCTAACACGCTCTCTCTACTTCTTAATAGACACAAATTAAAAGACTAATTTGAGCTGAATAATCCAAAAGCTGCGATTCAAAAGGTTTAATCGTTTCAACTTTTATGACACAACCGAGAGCATCGTTTATCATTTAAAAAGGATAAACATTATTCTTTGAAATTTGAACAGAAGAACTAGCCTCCTGAAGAATAATAAAAGGCCATTTTTGGGCTCCTGTTTGTTTAACCCTTCTGCTTTTTCAACTGGAAATAATGGGATTTTCGCCTTTACTAGGAGGGAGGAAAAAAAAAAAAATGTGGCATTTGCACAAATCTGGCCTTTGTTCAGAAATCCAACGACAAGCAACTGGGAAACTGCAAAAACCACATCACAGGGCGACAGAAGTTCATACATGCTAATGAGACATATGCTCTGTTTATGGGGCTTGTGGTAGCATTCATTAGCAAGCCAGCTTCAGGAACCAATGAGCGTTTATAAATGTTTTCTGTCTGCGTTCTGAGGGCCTCTATTATATTTCAGACCAAAGCTGCACATCATTTAAACCACAACTGTCATTTCGGTTGTAATGTTTGCGATATCATAACCCCAGAAGGATAGCTTGGAAGCCATCTTTGGGCTGTAATATCCAAAACACATACAGCTGATACAGATATTTGGCTGATGGAGACGTCACGTCTTTGTGGTGATGCTAAAGAAAGAGAAAAGTGAAGAAAATATGAGTATATCTAACATCAAGCATCAGAATTTCATGTTTCCATCTCCAAATAGCAGGAGCAACGAGTCAACAGCCAGACCCCTAAAAGGTGACTCGTCATTTATGACCATAAAGCCTATCAGCTAATGAAAGCTTTGTTTAACCACAGCTTTGTGTCCTTGACAATAGAAAGTTTGACAGCGGATGGCATCTGGAAAGTCAGCAATATTCCAAATATATGTGTAGATAATAAAGCATCTCTTCAACGTTAGCCTCACCAGTGATGAGGAAGACCTCCTGCCGTGTTCCAGTTGCAAAGAAAACAGTCTTTAATGTCTATAGATTTGCTGCCCTGACATCCAACATCATGAAGGTCATAGGGAGACTCCTGTTGGTTCATCCCAGCAAACAAACAAGCAGCTATCAAGACCTCCTGCAGTTTGCTTATCGCCGCGGAGTTAAAGATGCCATTTATTCTCCAGGGATGCAGTTTCTTATATTGTTAAAACAGGGTTCCTACAGCATAGAAGCACGGTCAATTCAAGACTTTTTTTGCCACTTGAAATAAAAATTTATAAACACAAGAAAAACCTGCTGCGACAACTTAACCCAAAGGTTTTAACATAAACCACTGAACTAATGTTTCAAATTTTGCAGAAAAGCTTCCCATACAGGAAGAAAAGCCCAAAACACACAAATGACAGATTTAAATGAACCATTTGACAGCTTTAGCAGGGAACAAAAATAATCAGTTTTAATAGCCAACAACCAGTGCTAAGTCTTTTTGCAGCTATTTTTCTTTGTATGGTTTTTCTTAGTATATTTGATTTGGTGATAAGTGGAGATTTGCAGAGGCAAGGGTGGAACTAAGCTGAGAAATACATGACTGTTTTGCTCGAAGTAACTTTCACCATTTTGAAACTTTGTGTTTAAGCGTTTAGCATAATCGCGACTCCACTGCCTTAATTTCCATTGTTCCGAGTTTGAATCACTTCTTGCACTAAATCCACTGGTGCCTCATGTATGTTCCCCTGGTTTTATCCCATGCGGAAAACTCTTGGCTGGAACAATTTTGGTTACATTTACACTTGCTCATATTTTCCAGACAAAAAGCTAATGGTGCATCTCCCAAATGTCCGGCGCGCTTAACACTTTTATTGGTTTCGCTATCAGGGGCCCGGAACCAGACAATGGAAAGCTGTTATTTTTTTAAATAAAAAAAAAAAGGTAAATTTTAATGTTAATTTAGATTACAAAAATAAATCATAATACAAATAATCCTATTTAAAGATGTTTTAAAAATGAAGACCTACAAAAAAAGACTGATTTAAGACATTTTAATACCGATTAAGGCCTTAGTTTTATTTTGAAGAATTCAATGCCTTTTAAGACTTTTAAGGACCCACTTGGAACCCTGTAAAACACTTCACAGTTCAGTATTTTATTGTTTATCTTTTAACTCTTCACTCTTATATTTATTCTTATAGATTTTTATAAGGTCCACATTTTCTGTGACCATTTTTTCTATAATTTTTGTTGCTGCTGTAAACACCAGAATTTCCCCACTGTGGGACAATAAATTAATTTTCTATTCTATTCTATTAAGCCTGCTTCAACAAACCAACCGTCAATTATTTCATTAATCCTCTATATTTAACACAACAGAGGGTTTCAGTCAGAGGCTTCTCCAGATTTGCTGTAAGACTGATCGCTACATACAATAGCAGCCATTAAAAATTTCCCCACTTTCCTTGATGAGCCCTTGGCTGGTCCCCTACAATTCCTTTTTTTAAAAATCAATATTTGTACTAAAATATTCTGTCATGATTTGTGGACATTAAGATCTCAAAGAGAAGCATCATCTCCTGGTCAGACCCTGATATTTAGTGAAAAAGTGGAGACAGCGTAAAAAAATATGCAAAAGGGGGTCACTCCAGTGTGGCTGGGAGTTGGAGGGAAGTGGGCTGCCATTCGGCTGGCGTTTGACTGGGAAAGGCCTTTTTGAATGGCTGCTACGGTAGAAGCCCTTCTGCCTACATCTATCAACATAAAACAATGAATATAGTTTACAATAAAGTATTTTTAATTCGAATAAATATTGGTTGGGGAAACTATCTGAATGGGGCCAGCATTTAAACAGAGTTTGTGATTCCCCGTTGTGTTGGATTAAGGGCTCAACGAAACTGCTTTTAAATCTCTCTGTAGAGAACCAGTGTGTTGAGTTTCCAACCTACAGCATCCAGGGACCATCTCTTCTGATTTTCACCTCATAAATAGATACAGCACAAGATAAATCCTCAGCAGGAACTCAAACTTGAGTCTGAGACTTTAACCCATCACCTTAAACATGACCTCCGTTTTAAATGTATTTAGGACTCAAATAATTAATGGGATTAATCGTGATTGATCGATCATTGAAATAATCATCAACTGATTTAGTAATCGATTAATCATTAACTGGAGTATGGAGACTCTAAAATATACCTTTAGCTGACAGAGACCCACTAAATATATAAACAAAACAAAAACACACATTTTCGTCTATCAGTACGCTCTATCCAGAACTCCTTAAGTGGAAGAGTTTTAGTTTCACCTGGTTTAATTTAGTAAAAAGCCTTTTTTAAAGGGCCTTTATCTAACAGATCATTAATAGAAAAAATAATCAACAAAATAATTCACTTGCAAAATAATTGTCAGTTGCAGTCCTTAATGTAATACCATGGCTCTTAGCTGCTCTGTGCTCACATATATATATATATTTTTCCCATAAATGTATCCAATCTATTGAAAAAAAAACGATTAAATATGTCCTTAAAGAAAGTGTCTCAAAACTGTATCTTAATGAATCTTGAATATCATCAGAACTTCCTTCTGGAATGACTGTAGACGTTCTGGTCCAACAGTTATGTCTTTATTTTGAATGATCTGTTTAAGTGCTTTTCAAAGTTATTCTTATTAGCTTAATAATAATAATAACTGAACTTTATTGATCTCACATTGGAGAAATTTACCTCTGAATTTAACCCGTCCCCTTGGGGAGCAGTGGGCGGCGCCTGGGGAGTAATGTGGGGTTAAGGGTCTTGCTCAGGGACCCAGAGTGGAGGCTTGCTCCCTTCTCAGAGCACAAGCGCACTGCTCTAACCACTAGGCCAACACTGCCCCTAAAATACTGTTTTTACTAACTGTGGTGTAAACTAAGCCCTGTGCACACTGGGAGTCCTGTCAGGAAAGGCCTTTCTGGGGCTGATTCCCAGGCTGCGTCCTGAGGCTGATCAGCAGCCGCAGCCCGCCGCCGCCTTGGGGGCCGACCGAGGCAGCTCCTCAAGGCTAAGATAAACCTCCCTCCTGTGTTTGGAGCTACAACCTCTCCTACTCAGGCCCAGACTGCTGGGAAACTCCTCATAATCAACAAACACAGGTGTGCGATAATTACGTGCCGCCTCCTCAGATACCGAGGCGGGCTTTCCTCCTCAATATGTCAGCTGAGAAACGGTGCGGATGGGCCGCGGCGAACACAGACCCACTGTGTGGATGTGGTATCAGGGGTCCCGGCAGCATCATCAGGCCGGGCAGCGGTGGGGGGGTTTACCGCAGCAGATCCATTACAGAACCTCTGCAGGAAAGGTGCACAGCCTGGAGGTGCATCAGTTCAGACACCTAAATAAATACCAGCGGCCGACGCTGATTGTAACATATTGTCAATCTGCCTACTGATGGACGAAGAGGAAATGTGCTAATGTCTTTCCATGATGGGACATGCGGCCATCTAATTAACACCAGATCCAGTTTAGTCAGGCGGTTGACGTTTGTTTTAGAGCAGGCTAAGGAAAGCCGTGTCAGGCCGGCTGGTTGGGCGAAACTTATTTCAACGCCAGTCAGGAAATTAGCAGAGATCAAACCGGGTTCCCATTTCCCACAAGTTCTACCCTTAAGGTTTTGAGGAGCAAACTCATTTGTTTTAATCAAACTCAAACTTTTAACGCAGAGCTAAAATCGGATTAATCGATTATTAAAATAATCAAATTGATCGAATCAAATTGTTAATTAAGAGTGATGGAACGCAGACTGGAACAGTCGACCCGCCTGCAGCTGTAATTAAGACTAAACTCTACAAAAAATATAAACATTTCCCATTTAAACATCTTTTTATAAACTGTAATTTCCCTCTGGGATTATTAAAGTATGTCTGATTCTGATATAAATATATTAGAATAACATGAATATGTACAGATAATGTACATATTTTTACAATTTTGTCACTTAAAATTCATATAAAATTTTCTTTTAATGTCAAATATTCATCCATTATTTTAATTTCCTTTAATATTTTCTTTTTAGATTAACAAAAAAAAAACCTGTAGATGAACAGATTAGTAAAATAATTGGTAGCAGCAGTAAATTTAATGCAAAAATTAAAAAAAATAATAATTGTTTATGTGCCAAAACACCTAACCTCTACATGGACCTATTTTTTATTGAAGATAACACAGAAAAGTGACACATAGAAGCTGATATAAACTGGTTTACTTAAAAACCCAGACTATAAAAGTGCGTTTTGGGTTTTAATTCATTTAATGAACAAAAAAGGAATAAGACTATTTTTGGTTTTTTGACTTCCTGATCAAGGCGTTGTTCAATTGCAGCCCACATAAAGCTTAGAAACTATTTACCAGAAATTCAACAGAGACAAAACCCCGCAGAGGTTCAACCGCAGGCCTTCCAGGCTGTAAAGAACAAACGCGACTGCATTTTTTTTTTTCACACAAAACAAAAAAAATGACTCTGCTGGGAGTGACTACCTAAACATGTTTGGCCAGCTCCGCTTGTTCCAAGTGAATCACTGACAACTGTCACTTATTGGGCTAAATACGCCGGCTTGACAATAGACACCAAGTCATGGCTAAGCTTCAAAGAATCTGCTGTCAGCAAGCTTTAAAAAGAGAAATTAAAATCGCAAGAGTGAGCAAAAAAAAAAAAAAGTCCAGCTTTAATGGTTGGTAGAAACATGCTGCCTTACTGGGCTGTGAACCATCAAAAACAGATGTTTAAAATAAAAAGAACCTGTAAAACAAGTGTGTGACGAATATACAAGGTCAAAGTGACGGTATTTATGTCCTCTGGTGAAGAGAAGCCGGGTCGCGAACTTATTAAAGGACAGAATTAAACAGGCGAGTCACTGCGAAATGACGGGGAAGTCTGAAACGGAGTTAACACATGTGGCAAATGTGACTAAAAAAACTGATTTAGTCGATGCTTTAAGACGTTGTGACGAGAACAGAGGAGAAAATATTCCCGTTTCCTCTTAGAGGTCTGGGAAACCAAACATTGTCGCCCAGATCCCAGGATTTCAGAGAGGATCCGGAACGTTCAATATTCCAACTTAGTGGGATTTGAATGAAGGAAACTGAGTGACTGTGATGGTATGAATGGGGTAAATTAACGCTTTCTAAAAATATTTTTATTATTCAAGATCATTACAATGGAAAACTAAGACTTAATGAAAAATAACCGATCATTCAACAATTTAATCATCACCTAAAAATTGAGAGCTGTATTAGACAATAAAAACAGGAAACTAAAAATAGTTTTATAATTCAAGATCATTACGATGGAAAACTAAGACGTACACATTAATGAGAAATAACTTCAACAACTTAATCATTTATATGTTTATTTTATGTACAGGGTTCCTACAGCATAAGGCAAGTTAAATTCAAGACTTTTTGATGCCACTTGAAATAAAAATTTAAGACCAAATTCACAAGAAACGCAAAGAAAAACCTGCTTGCGACAATTTAACCCAAAGGTTTATTATAACATAAACCATTGCACTAATGTTTTCAAATTTTGAAAAGCTTCCCATACAGGAAGAAAAGCTAAAAACACACAAATGACAGATATATTTGAACAATTATTTAACTGAATTCACAACCTTTGTTTTAGCAGGGGAACAAAACAAATCAGTTTTAAAGCCACAACATAACCAGTGCTAAGTCTTTTTTGAAGCTATTTTTTTCTTTGTATGGTTTTTCTTAGTATGTTTGATTTGGTGATAAGTGGAGGCGTTGCAGAGACAAAGGTGGAACTAAACTGAAATACCGGCTGTTTCTCTGTAACTCCATTTTGACGCTTTGTGTTTTACATGCGTTCGCATGTGCGCGACTCCACTGCCTTAATAATCCCATCGTTCTGAGCTTGAATGACTTCTTGCACAAAAATCCACTGAGCCTCATGTATGTTCCCTGGTTTTAGCCATGGAAAACTCTTGGCTGGAGACAATTTTGTTTACATTTACACTTGCTCATATTTTCCAGACAAAAAGTTAATGGCGCATCTCCCAAATGTCTCCGGCGGCAACAAACGCTTTTATTGGTTCGCTATCGGAGCGGAACCAATAATGGAGAGTCGTTATTTTTAAATAATACAAAAAAGGGCAATTTTATGTTTTATTTAGATAACAAAAATAAATCATAATAAAAATAATCCTATTTATGATGTTTTTAATAATTAAGACCCTACGAAAGACTGATTTTAGACATTTTAATACGATTAAGGCGTAGTTTATTTTGAAGAATTCAATGCCTTTTAAGACTTTTTTAAGGACCAGCGGGAACCCTGTATGTAGCTTCACCTAAAAAAGAAGTCCCATATTAGACAATAAAAACAGGAAACTAAAAATAGATCCATAAGAAAATAAACATTCAACAGAAAAACAGTTTGAAGCTGCAGTTAAAAAAGAAGTTGATCAGTTTTTTCGGCTTTGAGATGTTAAGAAAATATTTTCACACTTTCATTACTAAATTTTAATGTATTTTATACAGGGGTTGTCATGATACTAAAGTTTCAAACTCAATATCGATGCCAAAAGAAAAAAAAAAAAAAAAAAGAAATGTATACTCGATACTGTGGGGATAAAAAATTGCAAATAATTGGAGGCATAAAAAGTGAATCTATTAACATAAAAAACTCACCCTTTTCAATCTTTACATGCATTTTGAGAAGAATAGAATTCTAGTTAAATATATTTGCAAATAACCCAAATATGAAATAGTTTGAATATATTTTAAGCTAATCTGAGGTATTATTCTTTCAATGTGAAAATGATCCAAAAATAGAAATTAAAGCTCTAAAATGCATAAATTGATCTTTATTTTTTTTCATCTATTTGATTGTTTTATTCAGGTGCATCCTCCCATCGCTCCAGGACATGGAGACGTGCGGCCGATCCCACACACCCTGGACGCAGACTGGTGGAGTCCCTCCTCTCTGGCTCCATAAAGTATAACTTTTCTCATCACCAGATTCTTTATTTTAGCACTAAATACCAAAGTAATTGATTAACAATTAAGTAAAATATGACAGAAAACAGAACATCCAATTTTGCCAGCCTTACACTGTTTACATTACAATTGGTTTAGTAGTATTAGACTTGCACTTTGCCCACAGATCGGTTAGGTTCATGACTGCAGCTTACATTTTTCCTCACTGCTACCGAGTTTGTGCAGGAATGTTTTATTTTACTGCTCCAACACTGCTGGTTAAAAAGGCTACAGTAAACTTCTGACAACATGAGATGCTTTATAAATCTTGTATATTCATATGTCGCATCACATTCCACTGCAGAAAATACAGATTTTGTTCCAGTTGATTAGTTTGTATGGAGCATTTTCAAACTTGGAACTGCAGAGAACCTTTATAGGTTTGTTTTTTCTCTTCTTTTTCATTTTAACTCTATTGTTTTGGTTTGGTTTTAAACATCATATTTCAACAGATCTCTGAGCAGAGCAGGCCTTATGAGCGAGATGAGCAGCTTAGTAGCTAAAACAGCAAATATTTTAGGGCCGAAACAATTTAACAGATTAATAAATTTTTTAAATAATCGTCAACTAATTTAGTATTCAACTAATCATTAACTGCAGTGGAGAGACTGTAAAACACGCCTTTAGCTGAGAGAGCGACCCACCTTGAGTAGCATTTATAAAAATAAAAAAAAATATTTAAACATTTTGCATTTAAAATTAATAAAAAAAAAAACATTTTCATCTATCAAAATGCCAATTGCCTCAAGTGGAAAAGTTTTAGTTTTACCTGGTTTAAATTTATAATAATGTTCTTTAAGGAACATTATTATTTGAAAAACATAATCGACAGATTAATCATTTTGCAAAATAATAGTTAGTTCCAGACTTAAACTATTTCACAGAAATTATTACAAGTAGGTACAAAAAAAATAAACGGACTCAGTGGGGCTGCAGCAGAAAGCATTGTCACATCACGTTTAGAGAGGGACTGACTTGGTGACTCTACCTGGACATTAGGGATGGAACGGTTTGTCCGAACCGTTCGGGTTCGACTGTCTCGGTTCGGTTCGTGTGTGTTGCGTTCGGTTCATGCGCTGCTCCTTTTTCTCATAAGCGAAGCGATTACATTCAGAGCAGAAGGTGGCGGTACTGCGACCAAAGCCAACCACCAGTAGTAAACAAGAAGAAGAAGGGAAGCAGCGTAGCCGGGTGTAGCAGAAAAAAATCAGTTGTTGTGGAGAATTGTGTGGGTATGGCGAGTGGGAAAGAACAGGAGTTGGAAGACGCACCAGCAGCACTTTATAGGTCTGCTGTATGGGACCACTTTGCATTTAGAGTGACCTACGATGACGGCCGGAAGAAAGCTGTGGATAAAAGTGCAGCAGTGTCTGCAAGCATATCAGCACGCGTTGTTTATGCTAACAGTAGAGGTGAGTATTGGCATGAGTGTTGCGATTCGATACATGTCGCGATACTTGGGTCACTGATATGATATTATCACGATATTGCAGTATCACTATATATTGCCATATTTTCCCCAGCTATCAAAATCAAATGATGAGATAAAACTGCAAGTGCTGTATATTTTCATCAGAAAATATTGATTAGGTAATATTATCCATGTTGTTTGGGGTTGTCTTCCACTGTTACTGCCTCAAATACAGATTTGGTGCTGCACGCACAGTTAAAAGGGCTCCACAGCGCTTTCTGCCAGAGTGGTGGTACAGAGGTAGCCCATTTTCCCATCAATGTTTTATGTAACCATTTTTTTTTGTTAAATCGATACTAAGAAGTGAAAGATCGATATTATATTGGGCAGCCAAATATCACGATATATTGCCAAACCGATTATTTCCCACACCTCTAGCTAACAGCAACATGACCAACATGTCATGCTAAGAATCAACATATAAAGTAAAATTAAATGTGTAAATAGAGTGAACATTTGAGGGCATTGATGCACTGATTTAGAATGAATACGTTTGTGAGATATTTAATAATGTCAATCTCACTGATTTTGGTGTGAATTAATGAAAAGACTCAGTTAATTTTGGCTTGAATCCTTTAGCAATCTAAATTTAAATAAAAAATAAAAAAAGTAGTGCTACTTACTCTGTTTTCTTTCTTTGCTTGTTATCAAATATTTGATTGAGGTTAATAGTTTTCTGGCCCAGGAATTTGTCCATCCCCACCAAGGAGCGATGCATCACTGTGAGAGACAGCAGGTAGACTTCAGGGTTCCCCTCCAACAGCAGCCCAGGTAGCTCGAAGGAGGCTTCCTCTCTCCAGACGGGGTTAGCCGCCTTCTCTGCCACCGACGTGGAGTACTTCTCCTTCCCCAGCTGGATGATAGTGTAGGCATCGTTGGTGCCGTTTTTGCCTTTGGCCTGTAAACCGCTTGCTTGGAGAACAGTGGCTTGGACATGGGTTGGAAACCACTTCTGAGACTGCTCAGCCAGCGACATGTTTCTGACAGAAGACTAGTCAAAGAAAATAAATGAAATATAATTTAGACAGCTATTTTAGTGAAATCGATTTGCGAGAAGCATGATTTCCTAAAGCTTCTTATCCATGTCAGTTTGGTCTACGTAACTATGGTAACAAGCAATGACGAGTCTGACAAACAGAGCACGCCTCATCTTCTATTAAATCATCAATGTCCAAGCCACTGCTGAGTCATCTGCAACAACAGAAAGAAAAAGCGGAGAATCAGGACATTTCCCAGAACCAAAGCATGACTCATAGAGGCTCACCTGGAGCATTTATATTGGATCTTATCTCAACTGGAGCCAACAGAAAGCCAGAGAGCTTTGTCTGCATGACAATCAAAAACAGTAGCAGAAGTAAAGCAGACAAAGACAGATGCATCCACTGTGTTTTTTTCTATTCAAATAGTCCAACATTAACTCCAACTATCTAAATCATGCTGTAGTTGGACTAATAACATAAAATATAAAAGTACTATTATTCCTTGATAGAGGAATTAGTTTTAAATAAGACAGAAAATGAAGGGATTAAGGATTATCCCAGTTTATGCAACAAACAAAGCACACAGTCTTCCTGATTCTTCTGATATTTACCAAATTCAAAACCCAAGTCTGTTTGCAAACGATGCTTTCAAGGACGATGGAAAAAAAAAGAACATAAAAAAACAGCTGCTGAATGTTTAATTATATTTCTTTTGAACAGGTTACCCATATGCACAATGCAACGTGGGGAAAACAATATGAGAACAAAGCAAATACAAATCAAAATAGGATCTTTGGCAAAATGGTGCCTATCCTATCAATTCAGAACTTCGGGGAAGAATTTGCCAGATACACCAGACTAAATGTGAGATTAAATGTGTTATTTAATGTGTAATTTAGTAGAGACATCGGAAGATTGTTGATGAGAACAACCCGTTGTTTTTCGAACCATGTCTGTGCCTTTTTGCCAACGCTCTGACCAATGAGCGCTGCTGATTGTGACGTAGTAAGCGCGACAGAAGCTGGTGGGTGAGTTTAAACAAACAGCCTGTCGGTAAAATGGCGAATACGTGCTTCTTAAAAAAATGAACGAGCATAGAGCCTCTTCTTGCTCACGTTTCAACGAAAAGTATAATCCTTCCAAAACTGATTCCAAAGCTGAGTCAAAGGAGAACTGTTCAATAATTGTTGCCATCTTCCTTGTTGTGCTTTCTCCAGCGTTTTAGCCGCTGTCATTGTCCCAGTGGGCTGCCATTGTGTGGTGCCCGGGGAGCAGTGTGGGGATCAAACCGCGTACTTACAACCTTCTCAGAGCAGAAGCACTGCTCTAACCACTAGCCCAACATTCCCCAAAGCTTTTATCGAACATTTTTGTGATGCATGAAATCATCACTATATGAATATTATATTATTGCCGTTATATTAATTCATCCTTGAGTAAAATATACTGTAAAAAGTAAGAATTTCAGAGGTCACGGTTAAATCCGGAGCCAGCTCCGCCAAGGGTCAACTGACAGCCATGTGAGAGTCATTAATAACTCCAAGGTTCCAGGAAGGACAATAAGTTCATGACTAAGGAGTGTTTGGACGCACATGTGATCACCTCCCTCTGATGGAGGATATGGAAACTCCTCGTCTGCTGTCTCTGTTTGTCCTTTAGGAATGGATAAAAAAAAGCTACATGTCTTTTAGGCGACGAGTTGGGGCAGTTATTAGTGCTTTAACCAAGATAGAAAGGCTTTCATGCACTAATGTTCAATTTTGTTTAAAAAAAAAAAAAAAACTTTTGTTGCAGGTCAGTGATTTAGTTACAGAACAGTCATAAATCTACCGAGTAAGTAAAATAAACGAAATTATGTTTGAATTTTAGGTTATGTCTAAAGGAACCTTAGGCCTGTTAATTTGACTCCATAGATGTACAGATTATTATGTTAAGGGAAGGACATTTGAGTTATTCTTTATTCAACTTAAACTTCATGGCATTAAGCAGTGGAAGAGAAACTGAACTAAAGAATCCTTCTTCATTTAAATTATTTGATATTACAATGTTTTTTTTCATTTGTTTCATTCTAGAGAATAACGAAAACCATATACTTGTTATGAAATGGTATGTTATCAAAAAAAAATTAGGTTGACTACTTAAAAATTCATGTCTTATTACGTTTTGCTGTGATTTATTTCAAGTATAACTTGTCCAACTTTGTTCTAATTTCTCATTGTTAACTTTTTTCTATTTTTTCCTATAAAAGAACCTATTTAAATTAGATTTAGAGAAACAAAGCTGCTTCCATATCAGCAAACATGATCCTAATCATTGAAAGCACAATGTGTAAACAGATAGAAAAACACCAGGATAATCTTTTTAAACCAGTAAAATCTAATAAAAAGAAAACGTTTTCTATTAAAGCGACATTAAATGGAACTAGTATCTAAAATCAAGGTTAAAAACCTCGAAACAAAGCAGTGAATAACGCATTTCAAACTGATTTAGCATGGTGACTGCTAGTTAGGCTGGAGCAGGTTAGCTTCTAGCTAATGAGCATCCCAGTCTCTCCCACCAACATGCTTACCTCCGTGTCATTTCCACAGACCCCACACGGACATTCAGCGGCTCAGCCCACAGAGGAGGAACCCTCACATGCATCCACGCGCTCCTCTCTGCGGCTCTGACCGCCGCAAACCGCAGCTGAACGAGCTGTTGTTGTTGTAGGAGCGGCGCATTGCTGTCCGGACAGCGACGGGCTTCACTTCCTGCTCTGACGTCATTTCCTCTACATCCCGCAGGATAGGTCAGAGGAAAAGGTGGGAATACCACGCGCGCATTGTCAGATTTTAACACTCAGTATAAAATAATTATAGAGTAGGAGAAGAAGAAGAAGATTAGGGCGACTGAAAATATAAAATAAGTTAACTGATTTTAGATTATATTTAATAAAATAATTATTACTGAGAATTCTGAGAAAAAAGTCAAAATTCTGAGAGAATTCTGACTTTTTTTCCTTAGAATTCTATTGTTTAATCTCAGAATTCTGAGTTTAATTTCAGAATTCTGACTCTTTCTCAGATTTCTGACTTTAATCTCGGAATTCTGACTTTTCTCAGTAATTTGACTTTAATCTCAAGTGAATTCTGGTTTTAATCTCAGAATTCTGACTTTAATACTCCAGAATTATTACTTTAATCTCAGAATTCTGACTTTTTTCAGAATTCTTACTTTAATCTCAGAATTTTCTGATTTTAATTCCTCAGAATTCTGATTTTAATCTCAGAACTCTGACTTTGCTGTAGAATTCTTACTTTAATCTCAGAATTCTTCAGAATTTTATCTCAGAACTCTGAATTTGCTCAGAATTCTTATCTTTAATCTCAAATTCTGATTTTTATCTCAGAATTCTTAACTTTAATCTCAGAATACTTACTTTAATCTCAAATTCTGACTTTTCTCAGAATTTTGACTTTTAATGTCAGAATTCTTACTTTAATCTCAAATTTCTGATTTTTTATCTCGGTGAATTTTAGACTCTTTCTCAGAATACGTTTCTTACTTTAATCTCAGTAATACCTGACTTTTCTCAGAATTTTGACTTTAATATCAAAATTCTTGACTTTAATCTCAGAATTGTGGATCTTAATGTAGATGGGCACCATGAATGAAGAGAGATGTGGGAGCACTCCAGGGGCGTCAGATGACCCAATACTATACAGGGGCACAATAGGGCACCAAAAATGAAATGTGACGCGTGCTTGCAAAAACGAAAGCTTCCTGGGGGAGTAGCCTAGTTTTTTATGAAATATTAAAAAATAATGAATCATTAGTTTATATCTATACACAGCCCATCATTTTAATCCCATATCAAACTCAGTCTTTTTAAAAAATCAAATACATAAAATAATTTCATGTTTTTAAGTTCAATATTATAGCATACTCCACAGCCCCCCCACCATGGGGGCTGATGCTATGACGAGGCTGCAGGCCCCGCAGCACCCCCCTTCCCGTGCCACTG
>JAGKQL010000052.1:4566223-4577431 GCA_018398635.1 Cyprinodon brontotheroides
CTTTTACTCAAGTACGGAAAGTGAGTACTTTTGCCATCTCTGCCGATACCGAGGCCGTGACGCCACAAACCAGTAGGTGGCAGTAGTGGTTCTTTGACAAACATGGATGCCTCCATTAAGTACTTTCAGAAGTTTGAATATTAAATTCTGAATATTACCAGACTTTTCCTTTAAGAAGCGGGTTATATAATGTTAAGACTAAAGTTATCCGTGACTCTTGCAGATATACATAAAAAAACATTTTTAGTGAAAGGAAAAACAAACATGGAAAAACATAATATAATGAACATATTTATACTCTTCCTAGTAGAGGATGGAAAATATTTATTGTTTTTACAGCAATTAAACTCTTCTTTGAATTACTGACCAGATTTGTTTTGGTTTCCTTTGATATTTAAGGCATTTATCTTGCTGTTGCTTATATATAAATACAGCTCCTTTATTTTAATACCTCAATTTATGGCGTAGTGATGACTGCCATATTGTCCAATGTGACATCAAAGGTCATGGTCTCTGATGGAGAAATGCTGCAGAATTGTCTCATTTTTGTCTCATTTCAACCACAAAAGGTTACTTTGATGACATTAAGCAGAGCT
Source organism: Cyprinodon brontotheroides (assembly GCA_018398635.1). Classification (NCBI taxonomy): domain Eukaryota; kingdom Metazoa; phylum Chordata; class Actinopteri; order Cyprinodontiformes; family Cyprinodontidae; genus Cyprinodon; species Cyprinodon brontotheroides. Next base: position 4,566,820 of record JAGKQL010000052.1, read on the forward strand.
GACATTTCTGATTGGCAGTTTGAGGCTCCTGACCTTTTCTGACACTGTACTAGTGTGTTCATAAAGGTGTACAACACAGCTCAGTTTAAAACCATATCTCTATTGTTTCATAAACTAGTATCTTATTCACAGAATGAGTGAAATGGAACATGATTACGTCAATAATGGTCTGGAAAGCACAGATAGAGTATTTTATTGGTATTAGTTTAATTGATTGCTAAGACTCCATGGTGGTCTTCAAAGATAGGCGTTTTTGTGACACAGATGCAGACCCCTTGGAATAACCAGGCTCCCTTATTGCCTCTCAGAAGGTGTGGTGTTTCACTAGGAGCTTTGTTCTTCATTGGACTTGGTTGCGAAGTTTGAAGACGTTTCACTTCCCATCCAGGAAGCTTTTTCCAGTTCAAATGTCAGAATTAGCATTGAGTTCAAAGCATAGAGCTGGTTCTGTCTCCCTGATCCGAAATAAGCAAATGTTTGTAAAAAATATTGAGCTATATTGAATTTGTAGGAAATTCTGCATCCCCTGAAAAAATGCTAAGATGTCCTGTTGTGTCTTTTTACTTTTTAAATAATTTTAAATAGATTTCACAGAAGGCCACTTGGACCTTTGAAGATTTAAGGCCCGTTTTAGACTTTGGCGAAAATACCTGAGACTTTGATGACTTTGAACACAATTCTTAGGATTTGACAAGGTGTTGCATACTCTGTAAGAACCGAGAAATTCGCTTTTGTGGCTTACATTGAAACTGCAAACGAAAACCCAACAGTAACACAATGGCAGAGGTGGAACTTTTCAGATTGATGAGGAAAAGAGTGAAAGAACATGCTTGATATAACTGAGAAGACGATTTGTGAGGATGTTTATATTTTCTTACTGTCTTCGAAAGCCATTCTAGAAACTATCCATTTTATAACAGAATAACTTGACAGACTTCTGCACCCAAAACAAGGGCAAAATTTTCTACCCAAAAACAAAAAGGTACATCGTCTCCCTCATTATTTCCCTCCCTAATAACAAATGCTGGTCAATCGCATAACCTTTCTTTTACACCCTTCAAGAAAAAAAGTTCTGTTGAGACTTTGCACCCAGAACAAGCAGTTTAAACCTCCAAGAAAGGGCCGCTGCAGTTGTACGAGTGAGAAAAAATAACTCTCACTTAGAGACTTAAAACCCTTCTCTAAATGACTTAACAATTGACAGTTAAAGGCTGTAGACTTCAGTTTGACTTGCACAACCAAAAAAATGTGTCACTTTAATTAGAGATTCCCCTCAAACACTTGAAACTGCTCAGCAAAGACTTAAAGTAAGTCTTGATTTGCCATATCCCCTATATGTGACATAATTCGGACTTGTATTCAAAATCTGTAATTTAATTTGTTAATTCCCCCGAAAATGTATATAGCTACTTTAACATCTCACACTCTTAGATGAATTACACTATACACCTTAAAAGTTGGTATTCAGCTTGAGTTTGCCTCAAAAACCCCTCTGTACTTGACTTGTACTCTCCCAAACATTAGGATTAACTAGGACTTGTCCCTCTAGCCTCGTGGAGACAATCCTGATCTCGCGAGGAGCTTTTCAAGGATTTCACTCGCAGATCAGTCCTGGCTACTTTCCGTTAAAAAAAATTTGGAGCCCGTTCACCAAAGCAACGTCCAATCAGCGTTGGCTTTTGGCGGGTTGAGGTGTGGCGGCATAGCGAGAAAGCCTTTGACAGTTCAGTCTAAGAAAGAACATGGCGGCTTCAGCCCGATGAACATTAGCGTTAAGCGTGGCTATCAAGCAAGCAAGTTTTTTTGACTGAAAGAAGAGCAAAACACTGCTCTGGAGGGCTTTTCTCAGAGGAAAATATGTTTTTGCTCTTCTCCCGACTGGTTTTCGGCAGAGTTTGATCTATCAATTGGCTTGTGTCTGCAGCTTGTGGTTGTGTTTTTCGTTGTCGCTCTGTTAGCACGCATATGCTTGCCCGTTGATCCTGATTGGTTTATTTGGCCCGTCTGTCTATCACCAACATAGGCCAATCAGCTAACCAGTATTTTAAGCCCCTTCCCAAAATTACTTCAAGCGAGAAGGTTTCCAGATGGATATGCGGGCAAATCCCAGCAAATCCATCTGGCGCCAGTCAGGTTATTGTCCCTCAGAAGCATATAGAAAACAGCTTGGACTTACCCATGAAAACGCAAGTGTTAACTTTGACTTGCGCCCCAAAGATTGACACTTCAATTAGTCTACATGCCAAAATTAGACTTGTAATTAATTGCTCTTTAAACCCATGAGACTTGATTTGGACTTGCACCTCAAAAGCTGAGCCTCTCTTAGACTTCCCTTCCAAAATTTTGACTTGGCTTAGACCCCATCCCTCAAACACTGAAATTTGCTTTGACTTGTTTCTCTAAGACTTGAAACAGGACTTGGACTATCTCCTTTTTGGTTTAGGCTTGTTTCTCAGTTATTTTACTTGACAAAAATGCCTTGTTAACATTTCTCTCAGGTTCACAAATTCCTTGAAAGTGAATTTTATGCCAGGAGAAATAAAGCATTCTTTAAATGAATTTGTAGGGAGTCTCAAAGGACTTTGACATGTCTGACATCTAGGACTCAGCTAGTACTTGCCTACCAAACACCAAAGAACTGACTTGGGTTTTTGACTCAAACTTTTGACTATTGACCTGGTCTTGTCCTTAAAAAGCATGTGACAGAACTCGGACATGATCATAAAAATTACTGACTTGACTTTGAGTTACCCGCTAAAAAGGCTGGGACTCGAATTAAATTACATTCTGTAAAAGTTTAAAAACAATCCACTAGGACTTGGTTTCCAAGGTTTGAAGACGTTTCGCTTCCCCTCCAGGAAGCTTTCTCAGATTCAAAATGTCAATTCAAATGAGAAATCTTCCTGAGGAAAAGCGAAACGTCTTCAAACCATGGAAACCAAGTCCGGTGGATTGTTTTTAAACTTTTACGGAATGACTATGACCTGGATAACTGAGAATCTTCATCAGAATTAAATTACACAAATGCATTAATTGGAAATAGGCTTGGAATTGCTATTCATACTTTTCAGAATTGACTTGGGCTTTCCCCTTAAAACCTGGGCTTCTGTCTGACTTGCCTTTCAAAATACAGACTTGACTTAGACCTTATTCCACAAACATTGAAATTGGCTTTGACCTGCCTCTTTAAGACTTGGGTTTTCCCTTTAATTTTTTTGTTTGTTTGTTTAGAATTGGTTCCCATTAGTTTAATTTGATTTAACATAAAATGACTTGTTAACATCTTTGGCAGGTTTACAAATCCCTTAAAAGTGAACGACATGTCAGGAAAAATACAGGATTCTCTCAATGAGCTCATAGGGAACCTAAAAGGAGCAGAAATCTCACACATGAATTGATTTGGATGTGGATGCTGAACATTCTAAGCCTTTCCATCTATTTGCAAATAGTACCCTTTTCTCAATTACAAATGTGTTTAAAACTGCTCTAATGCTTGTAAAAAAGGTCACATTCAAACACGGCTTTTGCCACAAATGTGCTATTTTTTAGTAGAAAGGGCAATTTGCTGCTTATGTGCTCTGGTGTACCTAAGCGTTGTTTAAAGCACATCAATGCAAAGCAGGATTAAATATTCCTGTATTTTGCTAATCATTTATGAAATGCATAATTATGTGAGCCTGTAGTTGAGTGGATTAGGAGTCATTGATTCTCTCCCTCTCTGTGTATATATAGTGCCTACCTAACCCTTTCAAACTCCCCAATAGAAATATTCGGGATAATATGTATGCATATAGTTGGCAGAGCTGCACTCCGGTTCATGTTTCATGCAATGTGAATGACTAATCCATGAAATGTGTGGGTGGGATGATTAACACAGACACCAGCACAGAAAATATGTTTGCTTTGAAACTTGAATACGATACAAACACGAAACTATGAATAATTGCTGCAGAATGGGAGCCTGTGTAGATTTAGAAACTCGGAAAACGCAGTTTATGACTAATTGTGTTAAGTGAAAAAAACGAAGTGCAGTTTTGTTCCTGGGATAATTAGCTTTTAAATGTTGCGAGGGTGATTGTGGAGGCTCTCCTGGGCTCCAGCGCTTTTGGCGTGAGCCCTCTAGCTCTCCCAGGGGGTACTAGCGCTCATTACATGCAGCCAGAGGAGAGGAGGGAAGGCAGGCACTTGTTAGGAGACCCAACAACACTTGGTGTTTTAGAAAAGTGTCACTCTTGTAATAGCAAAAGGTTATAGAGCCATTTAAAAATAAAACATACTTTCAGTTCTAGTCATAAAAAAAAAGAAGAAAATCCTTGTTTTGCACATAAAATTGATCCATTCGCTGAATTCAGTTAATGAATGCACGGTTTCTGCTCCACATAATAATGAGCATTTGTTTACTATTAAGGCGGTTGGGCAGGAAGAAAGAAGCAGTTTTATAATTACAGCGGCTGGATGAAATAATGCCAACACCTCACTAGAAAACGCCTCGCTTAAACAAAAACTGTCAAATTCCCTTTTATTTTACAGTGCGCCTTTTTTTTTATTTACTTCAGTCATAAGTAATTTGAACACGTTTTGATATTATAGTTACCAGATGTGTGTAAAAATCGTATAAAAATGTTTTAATTTGTGGTTATTTTTCTTCATGTTCTGTTTTGTGAATATCTGACTTGACTTATTAAAAAAAAAAAAAAAACACTCATTAAAGATGAGCAAACTGCTCTATGATGTTGGATTCTATAATCTCATCCTGGAAAGGAGGAATGTGGCGTTTAAAGGTATCCTGATTTAAAGCTTTCCTCCAAACACTCGATATTCTTTGACCTTTTTGATCCACACATCTCATCCAAATTTATCTTAAACAAAGACTTGGAATGTTAGGTTCAGTTATTCATCACAGCCATCTTCCAACCACCTGCAGACATCACTAGACGTATTTTCTGGACGTCTTTACACCTTATATTTTAAAAGCGTAGTTTTTATGTCTGGTTTCCAATCCACTCTATTTTATCATCTCATTGGTTTGTCTCCAAAAGAAAACTTTCCTTCTGCCGTACGACTTGATGCACATTGCCGGTCAGCTGGCTGAAAGATGGCTGCCGTACTTCTTTCTCTGCTTTGAAGAAGAAAAAAAAATTCTGTTTGGGAATACTTTCAAATCAAACAAAAAATTCACTGGGAAAAATCAAAATCTAGATAAGTCATTTTCAACTTAATATAAATGCATTTGTTCTTAAATTGAGGGGAGGTAAAAGAGACATTTTGCCAATGGGGAAAGACAAGACAATTTACATTTAAAATAAGAAAACGCAATTGCATTGTCTTATTTCAAGAGTGCATTTTATCTAAATATCTTATTTTAAGAGTAAAATTACACACATTCCATTTGGCAAACTATCTCATTAACCTGCTCAAATTAGGGGTAGAAATACATGAATTCAAAAGAAATATACTTATTTCTAGATTTTTTTGCAGTGTAGCTGTGTACATCCATGCATAAAGAAACAATCCAGAATATAAGTAAAAATGGCTTAAATTAAGTATATTTAGCCTTAATTTGAGCATGTAAATAAGAGATGATTTTGCCAATGGAATGAGTATATTTCACTCTTAAAGCAAGATAGTTAGGCATAATATTTACTTGAAATAAGACAATAAAATAGTTTTTTTTTTTCTTATTTTTAAAAGAGAAATTGTCTTGTTGTTCCCATTGGCAAAGTGGTGCCCTTACTTACCCCCAAATCTTAGAACACTTATTTTAAGAAAAAATAACTTATGTGAGATTTCTATTTTTTGCAGTGTATATACTGGAAAAAAATCTAAATCTAGATAAGTCATTTTTCTTAGCCTTAAAATAAAAATAAGTGAATATCTTCTTGGGTTGAGGATATAAAAGAGAACATTTTTCCAATAAAACAAGACAATTTACATTTAAAATAAGACAACGCAAATGCATTGTACTTATTTTAAGTGCATTTTATCTAAATATCTTATTTTAAGAGTAAAATACACCACATTCCATTGGCAAACTATCTCATTAACCTGCTCAAATTAAGGGTAAATACACTTAATTCAAGAAATATACTTATTTCTAGATCGTTTTTGCAGTATATATATACTGGAAAAAAATCTAAATCTAGATAAGTCATTTTTTCTTAAAATAAGTGAATATCTTCTTGGGTTGAGGATATAAAAGGAGACATTTTTCCAATAAAACAAGACAATTTTACATTTAAAATAAGACAACGCAAATGCATTGTCTTATTTTAAGTGCATTTTATCTAAATATCTTATTTTAAGAGTAAAAATACTCATTCCATTTGCAAATTATCGCATTTACCTACTCAAATTAAGGGTAAATTCAATTATTTTAAGATATATTTTACTTATTCCTAGACCATTTTCCAGTTTTTCTAATGTGGAAACTCTTAGATTTAAACAAAGTGGCTGGAACCGGAGTAGAAAGTCCAGCTAATTAACCCGTCAAATTTAGCTTGTTATTCCTCCGTCACTTTTTAAAGAGACCGGTAAAAGACATCCTGTGATTAAAAACCTCTTGAAAAACACAACATCAATACATTATTTTATTTGCTGAAGGAAACATTTTTAGATTTTTTTGTTTTGAGTAAAGAGACATTGTGTTAATGCTTTTATACCTTTGTATTTTTGCTTAAAGTGAGAATCTAATGCCATCTGGAAACCTCTTTAAAAGTAACTAAAACTCTAATCGCATAAAAATTCAGAAAGAGGGATTTTGGAAAAAGGACGGAAGAGAATAAAGCGTTAGAGGGAGACGGGGTGAGTAATTATTGAATGCAAAGGCCACAAACAGATCCCCTGCTGTCGCTGAAAAATCAAATCTGTCAGCAATTAGAAGGAGGCCAAGCAGCACTTGTCAGCGGACAATGGGCTGAGAGGAGAGGGGGTTAGCAATTATTAGAGCTGATAGAGTACCTTTATTTATCTAAACAGCAGGTTAGTTGCCCAATCTCCCCCTTTGTCACTTGTTGCTTGCATGAAAGGGGCACCACTTAATCCGAATAGTGTTCCTTGAGGCAACCAATGGGTATTATAGCCCCGGCCGAGGGCTGGAGAGGGCTGCTTTTCAGCGAGGGGAAGAATAATCCAGGGGTTGATCTCATGCTCTTGCAATGCTTCCTTTCGCTCAAAGAGCTGATTTGGCATTACTTGTGTTTGAAGCTATTTATTAGAAGTTTAGGAAGGAGCTTGGAGGTGGAGGGAGGGTGTAGGAGGGGGGTCACTCGTTTAAAACATGTAGTCGTTATCAAAGACTTGTGTTCCTTCAAGGGGCAAAAGCCGGCAGGGTCTAGGAGGGGGGATTTGAGATGTTTGGGGCTTATTTTCATCTGAAGCGAACTGCAGATACAATCCAGAGTATCGACTCTGCAGCTACGAAATACGACGAGATCGCACAAACAGATTAATCTTTTGTTAGGTTAATAAAAGGTAGTTTTAATGTGAATATGAAGGCAAATGTGGACAATCTAAGGTTGCACACTGCAAAAAAGGAAAATCTATACAACTGTAATAAACTTGAATTCAGCATTTTGGTCTTATTACACATTGTTTTTCAATGTATTTTCTTAGTAAGACTGAATATTGTTAAGATTATTTGACTTGATTTAAGAAAATTCATATTTTTCATCCTAACTAGATAATACAACTAATTCTGAGCAGCTTTTTTCTTAAAATATCACAAATTGCGGACTGAGTCGCGTTAACATTTAGACTGTGAGTACATTTTTACTTGTTTCAAGACAATAAGACGATCAGTATTGACCTGTTTTAAGAACTGACCCCATCTCATTAAGATATTCCAGCTAATCAAATCTGATTGCATTCAAATTGATCGGGTTATTGAGATTGTCATTTATGGTTTAGCTTTGAGATTCTGAACCTCACTAGTGGACCATTCACTGTTTACAATACATCATAACTACTGTACATCATGTTTATTATAATAGAAGCTCTGCCTTAAAGGGGAACGCCGTTTTTTTATACATTTGGCCCTTCATTCACTTAATTCTGCTGTGACATTTCTGCTAAAATATTAATAAAAAAAAACGTTTTGAAGTTTTTGTCAAGTGTATTTTTCCCATACATTTACTACACCTACACTGCAAAAAAATCTAAATCTAGATAAGTATTTTTTCAAAAAATAAGTGCATTTGTTCTTGAATTGAGGGAGGTAAAAGAGACATTTTGCCAATGGAACAAGACAATTTACACTTAAAATAAAGAAACACAATTACATTGTCTTATTTCAAGTGCATATTATCTAATTATCTTATTTTAAGAGTAAAATTACTCATTCTATTGGCAAACTATCTCATTTACCTACTCAAATTAAGGTTGAATACACTTAATTTAAGAACATTTTACCTATTTCTAGATCGTTTTTGCAGTGTAAATAATGAAATTAGTTCTAGCTAAGAAAAACAGACTAGTTTTAAGCCTTTAAATTAACATTTGCCTTGTTTTTAAGCCTGTTGTTTGCTTGTTTTGAGCAATAATTGGTTAGAGGTTATTCAATTCTAAGCAATAATGACAAATAAATTAGAATACATTGCTTAAAATAAGAGAAAAAATCTTAAGTTAAAGAAAAATTGATTTTTCTACTTGATTTAAGTTTTTTTGGATGCTTACGACTTGGATATTATGTTCTTGTTTTAAGAAATCTTACCAAGTCTCATTTGCTTGCTGCACTGGCAGATTATTTTGCTCAAAATAAGCAATTATTCACTTAAAACACTATATTTTTTTCTTATTTTTTTAGAATGCATTTTTTGTTGTGCAGACGCTGTGATCGTTTAGGCACCACACTGTTTGTTTCTGTCCAAACTACTTTTTGTTCATAAGAGCAAACCTGTTCACAGTTAAAACTAAACTAGTGTTTTCTTCTAACGTCTGTTTAAAGGTAAAATTTGTTCATGCAGTTAATTGCATCAGTATCACGCAGAACACAGAGCAGCAGGAGCTTTCAGTGTTAGACAGTCACAGGAAGCACAGGGTCAGGAGGGAATATGAATTATTAGATAACTTTGTCTGTTCACGGTTCCCTTAAAATAAAGAATCGCAGTGAGGAACTAAAGTGTATAATTTGCTGATGGTGTGAATCCATTTCATTAATGAAGTGTGTGTACATTTGTAATGTTTTCAGCGGAGGTTAGGAGACGAAACGAGCAGCATCTCATAATGCGTTCGATAACTCTTCTGCTGACAAAGACTCATTTTCTCAAACATCCTTAACTGCATTGAAAATTAATATCAGCTTCGAGAGAAAATGTTCTGTTGTTTAATTAGAATTTAAATTGGAAATTTTATTACCAGAGTCTCAAAAAAACCCTCAAAAAATAAGAACTGGCACATTTGTTCTCAGGGTAACTTTGATTGAGGATGTTATAGAGTGCGGATAAAAGTTTAAAATGTTGCTAATATTGAAAATGAATTAATATAAATATTTTATCCACTTTCCTGTATTGAGCATCTAGAATTGCCTGAGGAGCAAAGAGTCATTTCAAGTGTGTTTGAGTAAAGTTACTGTGAAGTTATTGCTTCATGAAGCCTCCTTTAATAAATTCATCTCATATAGTAGTTGCAGATTTTTATTTGAGAAAGTCTAAAAAAAAATCTAACCTTCTTTAAAATACATTTAATTAAGGGAAAGATTACTCCCATGTTATAAGGTAATTCATTAAAATATCTACATTTGCAGTCTTTTGCATTATGAATATTATTCTTGTAATTCATCTAATTGAAACTTTTTTAATGTCTACTCTTCATTTTAAGTTGATCAATCAAAAAAAAAAATAAAATAAGGAATGCAAAGATAATTCCATTGTGTATTCAATCTTTTTCCCTGCTGAGCAATAAATAAAAATGCTGTATGTCAATAAATTGAACAAAGTAGTTGGAATGATATATTCAATACTCAAACATGATCTTGATAAAATAAGGCTATGTTACCAAGCATAAATGGTGATAGTGTTTTGATAGTACTTTTTGAGCCTAAATAGAATTCCTGCACTGGGTGAAATGAGCAGACATAAACAGACTTGGTGCCACCTGCTGGCAGTACAGCAAAACTGTCAGAAAACTGTGGCAATATGCAGCTATATTATAAAACCTGTGCGTCCTGCAATGCCTCATGTAAAACATGACAGCTCCGAGCGGCTAAAGACCAACCAAAATAAATTAAACAAACTGATCTAAAACAACTCTAAGTTCAATCAGAGCATCGAGAAAAAAGAAAACTGTTCCTAACTAACGCAAACTGGGAAATGTATTAAAACTTTCATTGAATAAGTAAAAAGTGACATGATAAAACCTTTTTATAGGGATAAACTGAAATTATGCACTTAAAAAATTGAAGTGCGTCATTGATGAGCCTTGAAATGACCTGATTTTGAGAAGTTCTCTGGATTCTATTGCATACTGCATGCAGAAAAATAAAATACAAGGGGTTTTATTTACTAGAAAATTGAGAAAAACAAAAGTTTAAAACACAGAAATAACAAGTAATACGACAGCAGGATGGTATTCTTTTAGAAAAGCTATATACGCAACCAGAGTAAAGTAGACCTACTAT
>JAGKQL010000052.1:4587431-4598213 GCA_018398635.1 Cyprinodon brontotheroides
CTTTTACTCTTAAAATAAGGTATCCAGATATTATGCACTTGAAATAATCGTTTTTTCTTATTTTAAGTGTAAATTGTCTTGTTTCATTGGCAAAATGTTTCACTTAAATCCTTAATTCAAGAAAAAATGCTCTTATTTTAAGAAAAAAAGACTTATTTAGATTTAATTTTTTTTGCAGTGTTGTTGCAGAGTTTAAAAAACTGTTGTTAACAGCAACTATCAGTTACTGGTAACTGTTTCCCTCCCAGTTTGCAGCTTACTGTCCACTGAATGCTGTGAAATGTGCATTCAAGCTGCAGACTCTAATGTGTCTCTGACGTGATTTAGAAAAGGACAGCTGTCACATTTGTCAGCAATGTTTGTTGACACTCATAGAGAATTGAAATGCTGTTAATACTCGGTGCACCATGCATAATATTTCACAGAGACAAATCCAGCCCCGCCATCTTTGTTCATTTCATTTAGAGTGAAAGCATCATTATGTGTTTCATTTTAATAACATTACTACCTTGGAAACTAAAGAAAGCTAATCTAACTGATATACTTAGCAGACATGTTCACAAGTCATTTTTGCAAGTCAAGTCAAGTCTCAAGTCTTGAGAGGCCTGTCACAATTATCAATTAATCGCACAATAAATTCTAATCACTCGATTAATTAAAATAAGTGCAATAATTTGCGTGCTTGCTTGTTTCTCCTTGTGTTTTCATCTCCGTCACTGAGACGGTATAGCTTAAAGGTTACTATTATATCTATGGAATGATCATTATCTTGAACTGGTAAATGAAATTTACAATTTAAAAAAGCACACACGCAAATTTTTTTCCCTGTTAAATTCTGCATCTTTATTTTCTTCTTTCAAAAAACAACAATTTTCTTAAAGTATTTACCTGTATTTTCTAGTTTTAGGAGTAGTTGTCTGCTCTTTATTTTTAAGTGAAAATGAGGGCTGTGGAAAAAAAAAACAATCACAATCCTGCTTTTTATTAATACATATGAAGTTAGCAACTACAACAGATAAAGAAAAACCCTAAATAAATACCAGGGGCGATAACGATTCTTTCATGAAAGAAACTTTGTGGCAATAACTTTTTGTAACTTAATGCCCTGGAACAGACAGAACCGACTTGGCGGGCAGTATTTTAAATTCAATTCGGTTTATTTATTGTTAGCCAATTCACAACAATATTCACAACTTTTATTTCTCCTATGCGACTGCCATGCAGTTTTTAAAGCTTCAACTGTCGATCGATGCATGCATGCGCGCGGGCGTAGCGGGCATATATGTCCGCGTAGCGTTTGCGTCGAGTGGCAATTTAGTCTCGTGACAGTTTGACAACCCCTCTGCCATTTATTTTTTTTTATTTTTATTTTTTTTTTACCTCTGCTGTAATGCTGAGGTAAGGCTGTGGCGATCAGTCAAGTTAGTAACACAAAAACCTTAAAAATAAAATATTGTTCACAAGTCAAAATCACAGAGACTCAGTCGAGTCTGAACACTGGAAAAACAATCTAGAAATAAAGTACAAAATTTCTTAAATTAAGTGTATTTAACCTTGATTTGAGTAGGTAAATGAGATAGTGTGCCAATGGAATGAGTATTTTTACTCTTAAAATAAGATAATTAGATAATGCACATGAGAAACAGGGCAATGCAAGTGTGTTTTCTTATTTTAAGTGTAAGTATCTTATTCCATTGGCAAAATATCTCTTTTACCTCCTCCCTCAAAAGAATTAATGCACTTATTTTAAGAAAAAATGACTTATATGGACTCCGATTTTTTCCAGTGAAGTCCTTCAAATGCTAAAGTCTAAATCGAGTCTAAAAGTCATTAAGTTAGGACTCAGTCCCGAGTCACAAGCTTCGAGTCCCCATCTCTGATACTTAGTGACACATTGGCAGCATTTAGAGAGCAGCGAAAATACTAAAAATGCTTCACTATTAGAGAATATAGCTTCAGAACTATAGGATGAATATAACTGCAATAACTTCTTACAATTGACCACAAAATATTTGTGAGAAAACAAACTTCATATTACATAGTATAAAGCTATATATTGTGTATAGTATATTGTATGATTTATATTGCATATAGCTATAGATTCTGTTTATATATCAATTTTTGCATCATCAAAAACAAGTCATACACTGGAAAAACGAATCTATGTAAAAATATCCTAAATTAAGTGTATTTATCCTTAATTTGGTAGGTTAATGAGAAAGTTCAAGCCAATGGAATGAGTATTTTTACTCTTAAAATAAGATAATTAGATAATATGCACTTGAAATAAGACACTGCAATTGTGTTTTCTTATTTTAAGTGTAAATTGTCTTGTTCCATTGGCAAAATGTCTCTTTTACCTCCTCAAGGAAAATTCACTTATTTTTAAGAAAAAAGTGACTTATCTAGATTTAGATTTTTTCCAGTGTATTTCTTGTAAATTCAAACCTATTTGGCGATAAACTTGATTCTGATTCACTCCACAGGTTGCTTTAATTCAACAGGAAAAAAGCACATTTTCGACCTGGTGATCTTCGTTCTGTTCAAAAATTTACTCACATGCTTGTTTTGTAAAAAATAAATGTGTTTATTTCTTGTTTAGATTTTTTAAACTTCTGGAAAAACGACTGAGATCTCATATTGAGAGAAAACTTTATATTAAAACCGATATAGGTAAGATGTTTAAGAGCTACTCGTACTATTAATTCTGCTCACAATAGTAATATTATTGATAATTTACTGCAGGAATACAGGCTAAAGCTACAAACCTCCGCTTTTGATCCAACAGTGATATAGATAACTGTGATGTATTTACACAAAGTGTTCACAATAGTATATTCTTCTACCCATTCTTCCCTTTTGAAAAAATGGTATTTGCATATGAAAACAAGCGTCCTTTCAGAGCACGCTCTGGTATATTTAACTGCATATCTACGCAGACATCCATTCTCCTCTGTCGACATGAAAGGCCATCCGTGGGACAAGTAAAAAGCCCTCTTCTGGAATGTTAGTAAGGGTTTGATCCACAGCGGCAAACCGTCGCTTTTCTCCTTGCTGCAGACTCAAGTGCTGTCCAGACTCCAGAGAATAGTCCCGTATGGTCTTGGTGGGGGGGTGAGGGGGCTACATTTTCCTAACCTCCAAGGCCACCGCCGCGAAGGCGCCTCAAGAGAGCCTCTTTTCGTGTCAAAGGGGGAAAGCCATTCAACTCGAGAACGGCCTCTGGCTTTTGATCAGTTCACAAGTTACAGTTTTACAGAGGATCGCTTTTTCTCATGCTAATGGGAAATCTTCAAACAGCATGCGGAAATACATCTCTCTCGGATATACCTAAATAGGTAGTGCTTTTAACATGGGAATGTTCACAGCCAAGGACCTTCTTGAACTGAAAAGCACCCTCATCGCCCAGGTGTAGATGGTTCCCTTAGAGGGATCCTCTCCAGCTCCCTCCAGCCGGGGGCTTTGTGTGTTCGCAGGAGACTACATTGACTCCCAATTAAGGGATTAGGAAAAAGATTATCGGAACCATTTTCAAAACACATAACATTTACAGGCTTTCCCACAGCACTTTGGATCACCAGTCTCATTTTGGCACACTTAAACATTATTGTTGTAGCTGGAGCAGCTGTTTCTGAGCCCAAAGCGCTGGTAAGACTGTTACTCTAAGACTCAGCCCATTCAGAGCAAACAACTTTCACTCCATTTTGACAGATTTTAATTTGCCCCATCTTGTGTTCGTGCAGAAATTGTAGATTTCCTTTGTTTAGTTTATGCATAATCCTCGTTTTAGCAGTTTTTTTTTTGTCATGTGGGGTTGAGTAAATACAGTAGGAGAGGTCTTTTTTTCCATCATTTAAAGGTGTTGGAATGTCAGGTTTTATTTCTGGTGTCTCCATGGTTCTGGTGTTTCTCTTGGCATTGTAAAAGTGCCCCATTATGCTCCTATTAAAGTTCATTCCCCCGGAATATATGTAGGACGGGGGGTAGAGGGGGGGAGACCAAACTCTCGTCAAGGTCATGTTCCAGTGGAAAGAGCCAACAATGCCAGAGCTAATCCCTCCTCCTCCTCTTCCTCCTCCACCGCGCTCTGACCCCCGTCCCGTGGCTCCTAGGACTATTCGGCGGGAGAAGACAAGAAGGCCCGGCTTGTTTCCTGAGCATTAGGCGGCCCAGAGCTCCTGGATTATCTGCCAATTAGCACCAATTGTGGCGGACAGCATTAATGTAATGTTCTATATTTTTTAATACCGTTTAATTTTTTATTTTTTTTGCCTCTCTCCGTTTCCCCTCCTTCTCGTCAGGTCCAATCAAGATGGTCTCCGCTCTCTTTTGCCTTTTTCTAATTTAAAATAAAAGAGTTGGGGTTTAATTTGGCATTAAGGAGCGTAGAATATGCCCTGCCAGCAGCGCGTTTGTTTGAGGCAAAGAGTTAGCAGATGGAAGAGCGAGAGAGAGAATGAAGGGAGAAAATCATTTTATGGGAGATACTGTGAAGGACTTGTTTAAACAGGCCATGAGCCTTACTGTCCTGCTACATTAGGGGGGGGGGAGTCGGCTTTTTGTCTGAATAACGTGTTGCCTCACTATTGTGCCCCCTATGGTGCAAGGGTTTGGTGGGTTTGGATTAAGAGACTCCATTACATTACCCTAATAACTGGATAAAGCCGCCTCATCCAGTGCAACTGATCCTCAAGTATTACTGCTTGTGGCTCGTTACAGCGTTTCAGCAGTCGATCTGCAGACAGCTGATTTCTCATTATAACATGCAGATAGGAGCGTGTTGCTCCAAAGCGATGGCGGTCCGTGCATGCAACCGTTTCCAAGCAAACGTGTTATTTGTTGGGGAATTTCACCAAAATGCTGCCGCTGAAATTCACTGACCTACCCCGGCGTGGCAATAAACAGCCGCCCAACCTACCTTCAATTTTAACAGGCCAAATTATAATCTTTAGTCTGCTATGTGGGAATTTCCAAGGCGATGCATTTCATTTTACATTACACATAATTGTCTCTGTTGTGCCTATAAAAGTAGCTCCTCATTATAAAGCACGATAGTCCCTCGCAGCTTAATTATACATCTGTAGCAGGTGTTAGGGCATGTCAGTAGCTTGGAAATGCTGCTTTTATGTTTTTATAGTTGAATATCCCCTTTATATGCTGAGCTGTTAACTGAAACTGTGAAAAAAAGAATAAAAGAATGAATTAAAAAGTGTGTAGCATGTCGAGCAGGTAGAGATGGAGAAATTTTATTGAAATTATATTTAAAAAAAAGAAAAATCCTTCCAGATCAAAGTGAATTTATGAAGAATGACCTTTATTATATATTTTTCCAATAAGAAAAAGGCGCAGACATGAGGACGTTTCACAGGAACGAACAGATTACATATAAAGCCGAGCTGCTTTGATGTTAACTGTCCGGCCCAATTAAGCCCCAGGATGTGTGAATCCTGACGCTTTCATGTCAACGCATCACATCCTGTAAATTTTAACCTAAATTTATTCAGTTTCCAGCGGGTTTTATTTCGTTTTTATTATTTCCCACGTTATGAACACGTTTTCCTCTTTAGAGGGCAGAAGATTCAACAGCTAGATTCGTTTTCGCAGTGCTGACTGAGTAGATTAAAAGCTTTAAATGAAGAAAGCTTTGAACTCACGCCGGGTCCGGACTTCTGGCTGTGGCTCCGGAGGAGCTAAGGTGGGGCCAGAGGCCGCCGGTCATTAGCAGTCCAGCTTCCCTTCGTAGTGTTAATATGAGGTCAGGCTGCGGAGCAGACATCCACAGCCGCAGCTGGTACATTCTGCTGTTTTCGCTTGTGGGAGTGAAAACAATCCTGCTGCTGTTCTCCCCCGGTCCGAGAGGCTGACCTTGCCCTTGGGCCAGAGCGCTGTACACGGCCCCAGCTGCTGTCAGAGAAGGCCTCACCGGCTTTTCCTGCCCTCTTCCTTGCTGTGGGCCCTTCCTGCAGGTGTGCTGAGGTCCTACCTCCCCCCCGTTTGATTACAGTGCAGGCCTAACGCCGAAGCTCTCGTCTGCCCCGGTCCTCCAGGTTCGGTTCAAGGCCTCCAAATGCCTTTTAGATCCCTAATCCTAAACACTTAAGCCCTTCCTGATGGGTTCAGCTCTGGGTCTCGGCATATTAACCAATCCAAATACTGGGAGCACTGAGGGGTCGACTTTGACCAAGCTGCTTTTTGCCCTTTTCTCCCCCTATGTCTCAGTGTAATGAACCGTTCCCACTGATTAAAGATCAACACCTGCAGTTATTAAAACAGATGTTGAGAAATAATATTAATAAAATGTTACATCCCACGTTTAAGACTTTAAATCTTATCCTTGAATAGATTTTTATTTTCTAACAAATCCTTTTGAAATGTACAGTGTAACAGTCTCACAAACTTAGCGTGATGTTTCCCATTCTCCTGTTGCTGTTTCAGTAAACAGTGCAACCCCGGCCTCCACCTGTTTCACGGCGCTTGAGAAATGGACTTTTCCTGAAAAGTCTCTGACCTTTGACCTCTGCAGAGCGGGAAGGGAGCTGCCAGCAGGCAAATGCCCTCCTGTGTGGCCAACTGCCATTTAACCCCATAATTGTTACAAGGCAGCTCCTGGCCCGTCCAAAAACTCGGTTTCCGGAAATCGCTCTTAAACAATCAAATAAACGCACATGCAGGGAATTTGCTGTGCCCAAGGCTTCAGGGTAGTGGAGCTTTTGAAGCGGTTATTACAAATTTGTACCTCAAGAAAGCAGCACACCTCTGAGCTGATCAAAAAAAAAAAGAAATGTCATATAGAAAAAATGTTTTGCATTTCTTTCACATTCAAACTGTTTTTGCTCGGCGGAAAATTCCCTCCTTGTATGTTTTTATTCTTTTATATATTCTATTAATCTACTATATCAAAAATTATTCTATTTATGACCTTAGGGATGTGTGCATTTTTTATTTAATAAAACTTCTAGAAAGATCGATGCTTTAATGCATAAATATTTTTTGTAATTTTGTTTTTTGTCACACAGAAAATGAGATTTTTTTCATTTTATGCTTTTTTTTGACAGGAATATCCTGTGCAGATAA
The DNA here is from genome assembly GCA_018398635.1 of Cyprinodon brontotheroides. Classification (NCBI taxonomy): domain Eukaryota; kingdom Metazoa; phylum Chordata; class Actinopteri; order Cyprinodontiformes; family Cyprinodontidae; genus Cyprinodon; species Cyprinodon brontotheroides. Next base: position 4,594,506 of record JAGKQL010000052.1, read on the forward strand.
TCATTTGCCAGCGAATCCTGATCAATGTTACAAAATTGTTATTATTAAATACTTAAGACTTAAAACACAAATCTACCAAAAAACAAAAAAAGGGTAATTATCCCCTTAACGTAAAGAAATAATACATGCTTAAAATAAAATCCTTGGAAATGTAAGTTTCCCTTTGGAAGATTATGTCAATTAAGTAGCCTACTTTTGCGAAATGATAAGTCCTTATTTTTATAGCTCTAACAAAATCTAAGCAGCTACATACTCAATATATCATAGATGCATATAAATTAAAAGACAATATATTTTTCCGAGGTTTGCTTAAATAACACCCAAAGCCACAAATTCTAAAAATTCCTAAAATGATCACTCTGTCATCATTCATGAGAAATTGATAAAATTGTTGCATCAAACATAATACCAGCTTCATGTTGACAGGAAACAAAATTAACCATTTTGACCAGGAGTCAACGCAACATTAAAAACCCAACTTTAATCTGTGCCTTTTTTAATGTTGATCAATTTAAACATTCCTTGTTTCCAGCTATAACAGTTACATAACATTATCTCACTGTAGATACCATCTATAGTATTCAACTACACAGGGTAGCAGGCACTACGCAGAAATGTGTCGCAGGTTTATGTTTGGCCAAAAAACTTTAAAAAAGGTCCAAATGCAGACTTCGAGGAAAGTCTGTTTGCTACTTCCTAAAGATGACCACTGCTTTATAAATCGCATAAATATCCATCACACATAAAGGGTAGGCTCATGTCTGAACTTTATAAAAGAACTGGGACGGGAGGCTGGGGCCTTCAGGAATATCTTTGCAGCAACTCATAACCCGCACTTAAAACCAGATCAAGTCGGAAACAAAACAGAAAGTACTTTTTTGGTTTGAAGTCCTACTTTAGCCTTTTTTAACAAAATATGTAAAAAGAAAAAAAACAGAAATTTTTTTACAATATGCGATAAGTCAAGATAATTTTTGTGTAGTCTGCGCCTCTATTATCATGGGTGCTCTCCTGAGTTGTTGTACAGGCAGGATTACACTTAGAGCAAAGTTTTTACCATTAAATTCGTCATAAAGGTGTCAAAACATTTCAGAAACGCGTAAACTGTATCAAATCTTGATACACATTTGAAAAATTACTCAAGGGGTTAAACTGCTGGGATTACTGTAGTTCTCTTCCATAGTTCGAGCATAACCTACACGCTGATTTTGCAGATTTTTATCTCTTTATTTTTTTGGGTTACTTAAAATAAAAATGGAATCAAAATAAAATAAAAATGGAGGTGGATGAGAAAACAGGAAACTCATTTCCTGGGGTTTGGGACTCAACCGCTGATTTTCTGCTAAGCAACCAGCTGAGTTTCGTCAGTGAGTCAGTGCACGAAAAATGGCTCCTCCACAATCATTTGAACGTTATTGAACTTTACATTTTATTGAGCCCTGAATCTATTTGTATCATAGTTCTGGTTCGAGTTAGGATTACTCCTTTTCAGAAATGGATCTGACAAATATAAGGAAGAGGATTTTCAAAATCAAGAATTGGGATCTCCTATTTGACCTATGATTTGAGATTGTTTTGCAGTGAATTGCCGCTACTGCAAAACAAACTGAACTGAAATCAATTGAATTGGGTTAATAAAGCAAATGAGTGAAATTAAAGGGAAATATTTTCTGTCAGCCAGAAAAAATTGTTCCAATTTTGTTGCTTCTTGCCTCCCGGTCTGCTCCAGGCTGTGTTGTAGATACAGTATCCACTTTACCTTTATCATGTGCCGCTCTGGCCCATCAGCTTTCTATGTGGTTGGCTGCACTAGGTTATTTTTTCCATCCCTGCACATTTGCTTTTCGCTCGGCGCTCACCTCCAGACTTGGGCTTATAGAGTGTTTCTCCAGGAGCCTTTCCTCTGATAGCGGAGCGCTCGGTGATTGCTTCCCAGGATCAGAGCGGCATGCAGCGTGAGCAGGCGGCTCAGCATACCACACATGCTGCAGGATCAAAGGTCATTCTTGGAAGCCTGGGATTATGGGGGGAGGTAAAATTATATTTTTTATCCTTTTTGCTTTGTTTTTGATCACCCTATCTGACCCGCCACAGCCCGTGCTCCCACGCCACCTCTCACCACCGCACCCTCACACTCAAGTGTTGGTTTTCACCAGCGCATACGGGGGTGAAGGCGTGTTGGGGTTTGTTGATGTATAAAAAACAACAGACAGATTGGCTGCAACCTTGAGCAGCGGGTCTGTAAAGAGCTCTAAAGAGACTCCAAGGTCAGCGGATGTGGGAACAGCCGCTGTCTCCTGGGTCTGATGGAAAAAGTCACCAAATCAAAGACGGCTCATGAGTGATACGTTCACTGAGGTCACGGCTATTTATTACTGCTGCAGCAGAGTATCACATGTGCAGTGGCTCCATAATAGAAGGGACAATAATGACACCTGATGTTTGTCATCAGCAGGTGTGAATGAGTTATTCTCTAAGTGGAAACAACATTATACAGCTGACTGAAACCCAGTATTTACCTGCAGCCCAACCATAGTGTTGGGATGTGTGTGTGTGTGTGTGTGTGTGTGGGTGGGTGTAGCCTTTCCTGTAAGGCTTTTAATTTGAAGCTGCTTCTGTCCTAACTTCTTACCACAGAGAACCAGCTCATTAGTATGGCTCACAGTGTGAAATTAGGAGAGGAAGAACTGCATTGTATTAATGTGAAAATTGTCCACATTTAAAAACAAATAAAGCAAAATACATTCTCAGAGTGTGTCATTGACTCAGTTTTGTAATTTCAAGGCTATTGTTATAAATGACATGCTGCTCCCCGCTATTGTAAGGACACTCAACATCAAACACTCACAGAAAGAGTAAACATTATTAATTATTAAATTACTAAAAGTATTAGCCGGGGTGTCGTATTATGGCTCTGGGGCATATTTTACATATATTTTTCTATTGAAATTATTCTATTTTTTCTAAATACTTCCACATTACTCTGGGACTGTTGAGTGGGAAAGGAGACATGGTGTCCTAATCCCACTATCTTACCTTAGAATGAATTTGGGTTGACATGAAATAACAGCATTAAAAACAAAGAGACGTGATACTCAAATTAATTTAACGTTTCTAAACATACAGACATGAAATACAATTTATATTTCCTGCAATAGACTAGAATTATGTTTTAATACAAATATTTAGCTCTTAAAAAACACTCATATATGCACATTTGTAAACAAATCTTTAGTAAAAGCACAAAGTAGAATTAGTCTGCATCCTTAAAAGACTTCACTACTAAACATAATTGTATTAATGTGTAATATATATGTGCACATATCTAAACATATATACATGTATATACAAATGTAAACATGTCACTGCAAAATATTATTATTAATAGTCTTTACATCATAATGTGAGTTTATAATTGGAAGATGTAAACATTTATATATATATATATATACATATATATATATATATATATATATATACATACATATACATATATATATTCATATGCAGCTATACATAAAATGTTTATATATCTATATATATCTATATAGCTATATACATATACACAGTATATATCTACATATATATACTGATGATCGATATCTATATATATATATATATATTTAAATTTATATAGATATATATATAGATAAATATTTAATATAATATAATATAATATAATATCTATATAGAAAGATTTAGAAAGAT
>JAGKQL010000052.1:4616863-4630603 GCA_018398635.1 Cyprinodon brontotheroides
GGGGGAGGCTAAAGGTTTAAAAAAGTCTCAAATAATTACTAAGGCCCCGTCCCTTTCCTCTCACTTGGCTCTGAGAACACTCAATGAGGGAAGATTTTCTCCATAAGAAGTGGGACACCACTAGGTGCAAAATTACACGCCAGCCCAGTAGATGGTTGTATTACATTGCCTATACACATCAGTGACGTGTTCACCTACGTCATGCGTAATCACAGCGTGAGTCACAACCTTCGCTGAATGAGTTCTAGGAAGCCACTACGTTCAAGGTCAGCTCTACTGGCTCTGAAGGGATCATTTTAAAGGTTGAAGCGCACATCCCCCTTACTCTTAAAATAATAGGAACACACTACCCTTACACGTGAATGTGCAAAACCGAGTGCAAGGGCCCAAAACACGTGCAGGTGATAAAAATGGGACAGGGCCAAAGTCTTTAATCAGTAGATTGGGAGCAGGTGAGAACAGAGGAGTCTAGAAAGGAGCTAGGAGAAGGAGACTGACACAAGAGGGCAACAGAGGGCAAAGAAGAAATGCATAAGAACTCAAATACATCGAGAAAACGCCACAAAATAGGATTTAAACCAATAAAACTAAAAAACAAAGAAAAACATGGATCAAAGTGAAACTGAAAATTAAAAAAGAAAATTTAAACAGAACCAAAACTATGACAAATCTTGGTTCCAGCTTCTGTATTTTTCAAATGAAACTGGCTGGATATTAAGTTATTCCCCCATTTTGTTGAGCTCCTCATCCACGATGAACTGTGCATTGTGGTGAACCAAACAGGCCGTTGAAATGTGTTTTGAAACCGTTTTGCTCCCAACCTGCTTTCTGATTCCTCCAGCTTAAATAAAGAGGTAGCTTCTCAAGCAATCTCGGTTTTGTTTGTTTAGCGTAATTACTACTTGTCCTCCCATCCTGCCGGCCCAGATGATGCATGAAAATTACCATTCCCCTACTTCAATCGAAGCGGGAAAAAGAAAAAGGAGAAGGGGGAGAACAGAGGCGAGCAGAAGGGAGGGGGAGGCGGTGGAGGAGACGCACAGGGCTCCCTCCCTGCATAACAAGAAAGGGCACTGTCTCTGATTAATTAGCTGGAGTTGGTAATCAGTTTAATAAGACTGAAGTTGATGGTGAGAGGTCCCCTTTGGCAGAGCCACGCTAAGCTCAGCACTCTGTTCGGGGCCTCTGCTTTCCCCCATCAAGTAAACATGCAGTGTATTATTTACATAAATAGTTGTTTCTCTTTAAGGTTGAAGGGTTGATTTTTCCTTCCAAGCCACCAGTGGCGGTGGACGTCTCACACAAATTCATGAATTTTTCAACATATGAGAACTAATTAAATTGAGGTCTTTTTTGAAACGAATATAGCGTGAGGTATTCACTGGCCCTGCACACACAAAGAGGGTCTAATTCAAAGATTTAATTCTGCCTTGATAGCATTCAGCCCTTTTACCATGGTGAGCTGTACAGATGGCTGGGGTCTTTTTCATTCTTTTCTTCCTTAATGGCAAAATCTCATTATGGTAGTTATCACTGCGTAGAGAACAAGGCGGGAACGTCTGAAAGACGCAAGAATCTGGTACCTGTCTGCCAGAGAACAGGACACTTATTGTGAGTTTAGCTAATGGTGGGAACTTCTCTGTAGTCTACGACGACCTGAAAACATTTCTTTCTTTCCTTAAAGAATCTGCCTGTGTTGCTCATTTTCCACATTTCTTTGCATTTAGAAAAGATACACCTTAAACTGAATTTAAGTCACAGGACAAACAACCAATTTCAATTCACTTCAGTTTATTTATAAAGCCCCAGTTCACAATACGTGTTACATTGAGAAAAAACTATCTAGAAATAAGTGAAAATGTCTTAAATTAAGTGTATTTACCCTTAATTTGAGTAGGTAAATGAGATAGTTTCCCAATGGTATTAGTATTTTTACTCTTAATATAAGATAATTAGATAACATGCACTTGAAATAAGACAATCCAATTGTGTTTTCTTATTCTAAGAGTAAATTGTCTTGTTCCATTGGCAAAATATCTCTTTTACCTCCTTAATTCAAGAACAAATGCACTTATTTCAAGAAAAAATGACTTGCCTAGATTTAGATATTTTCCAGTGTATCAGCATGGCACTTTACAGTCAAATTGATTCAAAATTTCTAAGGAAAACCAGTTGATTGCATCGACTCATTGGACTCCAAGGCAATCCCTCACGAAAGCATGCTTATAGTGACAGTGGAGAGGAAAACTCCTTTAACAGGAAGGAAACCTCCAGCAGAACCAGACTCAAAGTGTGAACCACATGAGCACTCATCTCTAAGGTCAAGTTACCATCAAACAATGATCAAAGGGCTATCATTTTGGACCGTTGCACTGGAAAAATTATCTAAAAATAAGTAAAAAATTCCTAATTTGAGTAGATGAATGAGGTGATTTGCCAATGGAATGAGTATTTTTACTTTTAAAATAACATATTTAGATAAAATGCACTTGAAATAAGACTATGTAAGTGTGTTTTCTTATTTTAAAAGTAAATTGTCTTGTTCCATTGGCAAAATATGTCTTTTACCTTTTGAATTCAAGAAGAAATGCACTTATTTTAAGAAAAAAATGACTTCTCTAGATTTTGATTTTTTTCCAGTGTGGAGGAAACTCTTAATATATGAGCCATCTTTCGTCGATGAAAGCTGAATCTCTAACTGCCACTGCTTTTATGGGGCACGCTACGTTACAAATCACACAAAGACAGTCTAGGATCATACACTTTTTGTGGAAAAAAAGAAGGAAGACCTGAAATACAGTTAGCCTAGAGATGCAAGACATGGTATTTTTGGACATAGGGAGAAAAAATTCAAACCCAATAGCATCAAGAATGAGTGAACAAAACAAGACGGCTGAATAAAAGGACTGACATTTCGTCATATTGCTTTGAATCACTGTAAAAAAGATGTAAAAGTAAAAATCTTTTCAAATAAGTGTGTTTGCCCCTAATTCGAGGGAGTAAATAAGATGTTCCAGTGGAACATTTTTATATCTAATTATCAATTATAGGATAATTAGATATCACGCTATTACTGTAGATATCAAATAATGGAGTTTTTCCTTATTTTAAACGTAAGTTATTGTTTCCCATTGTTATTACTTATCTGCTAAAGTCAAGGGGAAATATTTATTTCAAGAAAAACTGACCTAGTTGTAGTTCTTAGAGACTGCAAAGCTAATTGCAAGATAAAAATATGAATCAGACTCAGGTCAAACACACCTGTGGCTCAGTTAGGTTGTAAAGTTTGACCAGAATCTAGGGACAGCTAACTGTATACAGTTGATATTTTGTATGACAGTGACTTAATATTGTAACCCTAGCATAAAGCCATTTGTAATGGTCATGTTTTACTTAAAAGTTCTGTGGGATATTAACCAAAGAACCAGCATTTTTAAGGGAGTATACCGAAAAGAGATGAACCTTGTAAGGTTTATTCAATGATTATCAGAAGAGCACTTTGTTCTGTGATTCAATCAGAGGAGCATTCTGTCCTGTGACTTGATCAATTTCCTTATCAGAAGAACACTCTGTTTTGTCACTCACCCCATGTGTTATGATCTGCTAATAAAAAGGCTCTGCAGAGGAAGTCCGTTAGAGAGCTAGAGAGTTGGGTGTAGCTCTCTCCTTCTGCAGAAGCTGCTAAAGATCACTTTTCTGTGTGGATTCAGTTCCTCTTTTACGAACTTACATTTTTGAACGTAACAAACCTGTGAAAAAAAACCAGCAAACTTTCCATCACTGCTTCTTGTCAGTAAGCAATGACAGCATAGAGGGAGATATAGATGGATGAATAAGGGTTTTGTTGGCCTTTGTGTTTTCTAAAAGATGGTAAAAGCAACAGTATTTTCAGAATACACAATCCATCATGGTGTTGGTAGCTTTGTGGTCCTGCAGTGACCAGCTACTCTGGTCTATTGTAGGGAAGAAAGAGATACATCCCTTGATGGTCCATTTTTGCCCCAATCCTCATCTGCGGTCATGAAACAGGGATCCAGATGCAAAGAACAACATCCTGGATACTAGCAACAGAAATGAGCTTCATCTGCAGGATCACTGGACCCAGGCTGAGAGATTAGGCCTCCCTCATCCAGAGACGCTTAGATTACAGAGCCGCTACGCTGAAATAGTCACCTGTGCCAAATATAAAAAAACCTTAAGAAGCCATTACTAGACCATCAAATGCCACAATGACTAGAAGGATTCAAATCAGAAAAATTGAAGTAATTTAACAAGCGGGTCAAATTCAGGTCTCTAACCAATTTTGTTTTCACTACCGACTGGTATGACTGGATGGTGACTAGAAGCATCACTTGTGTAACTTGGTTTTCTGCATCAAGGATTTTCCAATCAATTCCGCCTGTCCTCGATTTTAAAACCTTAATGTGAGCTTGTTTTGTTTTCTATATTTTTACTAAAGTGTTCACTTAGGCTAGGCCTTACCTCACTGACGCCTGTGTTTCAATGTAAGCTGATTTGCAAAGGGAGCCAGACTCCTTTAAGGTTCAAGGTTATTCAACATCCTTCTGTTTTTAGCTTGTTTTGGTTAAATTGCATGTAAATCCCTCCCAGCTATTTGTTTAAGTATCAGGTAATTAGTGAAATCCTGTCTGACCAGAAGAGACAGAACATTGGCAGAGACTGCATCTCTTAAACCTTGCAAGAATTAATAAATGCTGCATGAATGAAGGACACCGATCTCGTTCTTGTTGAATAAGGCCTTTCTTTTCCTAGCAGTAGCTTGCATCAGAAGGGATGAGAAATGCTTTTTATGTCATGATCTTGGCGCTGATGGTTTGGTTTTTTCCTTTATCGCCGATCATTTTCACCTGGTTCCTCTACTATTTAAGTTGTGTGTTTGTCTCCCATCAGCACCAGGTTATTCCCTAGCATTCTGTAGTCTGCCTGCTTCCCTGATTATGACCAGTTTCTGCCCTGAGGATTTTGAGTTTTTGCCTTGCCCCTGTCTGCTCTGTTTGTCCTATCTGATCCTCTACCGGCTTCTGAACCTTGAACTGTCTCCTGACTTCGACCTTGGATTTCCCTTCTGGACTCTGTTGCTGCTTTCGGCGTCTTCTCAGGTGTTCCTTTTATTCACATAAGATCGCACCCCCTGTGTGGGAGATGGACTGAACTTTTGAATCAGGTCAGTTACTTTGCTCCAAGTCGGGTTAAGCTCCACGTCCAGTCACTGACTTGTATTCTCCTATCCCTGCAGAGATCCGTCCCGCAGCCCCGCGCACCAGTTTGTTAAATAAACACTTTGAACTTTCCCACTGCATGTCTCGCCTTGAATTCTGGTCCAATTTTCTGAGATCATTACATTTTATGCTTTGTCTACATAGGAAAGAAAACACATTTATGAAGCCTTTGTCGTTTTGACCTTTCAGTCGATTCATATCAACAAAAAGACAAACATTTAAGTCTTTATGTCATCTTTTGATTTTGACGCATCCTGATTTAAGAATACAAAAATTTGATAGTAAAATTTGTTAGTGTATTAAAAGGTATTGTGGATTATCTTCGCGAGTTTTTGAAAAGACCTGCCCTCTCTACTTCAAAATAAAAATTCACATGCAAAACCCTGTACCTGCTCCTGAGAAGGGGGTATATTAAACGCGTGCGAGAGCGTGCACAAGCCCATTTTTCCTCGTGCACGCTCGCATCGCTCATACAAGCATACCTTCCAAAAGAAGATTTGCAATTTTTCCCACTATGTCAGACTCACCACCAGTAAGTGAAAATGGGGACGAGCACGTAGGACGGCCTTACGTGAACATATCACCAGAATGATTGAATCAGGAGGACCACTTATTTTGATGATCCACCCGGAAAAAGTAAATCCTCCACTTTACCTTTAAGAGCTGCATAAATGTAAACATAAACACAGTCTCACTTCATGGTACAGCTAATTCTAAGCGTTCCTTTATGTAAAAAACTTTAGCTTGAAGTTTCTTTGGGTTACACCTTAATTTAAAAAGACACAACTCAGATTTATCTAAGAAAGGGGGGGGGTGTCTAAAGTTAACTCTGAGGACCAAGCCGGAGATAAGGGCGCTCCACATCACCTCGTGGCGTTAATGATCGTCCGCAGGAACAACACAAAGGCAGTCAAGTAGCGGATAGAGCACAGAAATAATTTAAGCTCTGCTAAGTGGTCTTTTGTCATTCAAATGTTAAATGAATGAATTATGCTTGGCAGAGATGTGGAAGTCACTATTGTTTATGTAGGGCTGGGGTCTGAAGGAGCTGGAATGATGGGAATTAGTTTGGGAGAGTTTGGAGTTCCTTGGGGTTTGGACACAAATTGCCTTCCTGCTCATCAGGCCTGCATGAATGTTCAGACAAAACCTCCAACATGGAAGCATTAACGTTCAAAAACCCAGCAGCGCTGAGCTCTGTAGCAAGGAATACATGAATGACTGGATGCTGAGCTTTACTTTATAACGGTGAATAAATAACCTTCCTGTCCAACCAGATTATGAATGATTGTGGTTTTAGACTTGTAAATATTGAGTTGTGATGGTACTACAAGGGAGCCTCAGCAATGGACTATTATCTTCTGTATACTTAAAGGTATAGAGGATGATCTTTTATTTCCGGACGGATCATCTAAATAAGTGGTCCTCCTAATTGTCAATCATTCTGGCATGCGCACTTTCAGGTGTATATGTGTGGTGAGGTACGGTTTCAGTTCATTGAAGCTCACCTTTCTCACCGCGGTTCTTTGAAAATGGCCGAGCTTCGTAAGAGAAAAAGTGTCTAAAATGTATGAGAAGAAAAGATATATCCCAGAATGCTGTGCATGGAAGGATGGACAGGAAAAAAAAGTTGTAACACATGGTGAAAAGTACAAAAGTAAAAGGAGACCCTTGCTAATTTCAGAAGAATAAAAAAATGGGGTCAGCTCGCTTAAATTAGTGGTTTAGGCATGGAGAGAATGTTTTACCATTATCATTTGAAGGAAAAGCACACATTTTTAAATGGAAATAAAAAAAAATGCAAAAACACTTTTTAGAAGTTTTGAGAGTAACTTTGCTGTTTTGTCAGATTTTATTCTTTCAGATTTCTGTTTTTCAGGTTAACTTTTATGACTTGCATTCTTTCCAAATAGCATTTTACAGATCACAATTTGTTCACGTCTGGGGTCGAGCTTTTCACTAGAGTGAGGATTGAAGATGCTTTTCTAGTGGTCTGCATTGGCATTAGTATTGGTTAATGTCATAAATCTCAATCTGGAAAGAAATATGTATGAAGAAATACATTTTCTTATATTTGTAAAAAAAGAGTATTAGAAAATAATTCAGTTCAATTCCATTCAGTTTACTCATATATGGCCAATTCACAGCTCGTCATCTCAAGGCACTTTACAGAGACAGTTCTGTCAGACAAGTTAAACGTTTCTGTCAAGGAATACCGGTTAATTCCATCCAGACTTTAACTTGCGAGACATGTTCATCCTGAAGAAGCTTGAGGCAATGATTTACACTTACATTTTGTTGTTGACTCTTTTCCAGCAATTCCTCACACCAAGCATGCAATGACAGTGGAGAGGAAAACTCCCTTTAACAGGAAGAAATCCCTCCAGCAGAACCAGGCTCAGCTCTGAGCGAAGCATCTGCTGAGCTTCACTGGGGTTCAAGGAGACAGAAGCAGACACAGAGAAAGACGCAGAGATACAAAAGGAAACCGTCAACCAGCTCCACAGGCGGCCCAAGTAATCAAGAAAACAACACACAGCTAATGGAATGAGCCAATTCTCTTATCAGAGGATGATAGAGAGCACATACAGTAATACCCCTTTCCCACGGGCAAAAAAACCTGATTACACGCGGGAAGCTTAGTTGACCCAATAATTTACATGATACCATTGAACGCACCGTATGGACGTCAACAAACCGTACCAGCCACGCCTGATCTAACCAGCTGCAACAACTCTGTTTACATTCAATAAACATGGAGCAGCTCTGGTAAGAGGGATTCGGAAAGATAACAGAGCGAAACAATAAAGCACACTGACTACTCCCTGGCTTCCTTCCATGTTGCTCTCCATTGTTTACTTTCCTGATTTCTGTCGCACTGGTGACATCTTGTTAGCGAGTCTACCCATGTTGGAAAAACCTGATATTTTCAGTGGGAAAGAGGCTCAAGTCACAGTAAGAGAAACAGGACTACACTGAAAAACAGACCAAGCTCCAACATCTAGAAACAAAGGTGTTGATGGCAGCAGCACAGCTGATATTTCTCTCCAGGAAGTAGTCACAGCCAAACAGGAACAGACCAGCTACTACTATGAGAAAAATCAGAGAGAGCAGAATGATAGAGATTGAACTAACAAATACTACAGAATGGGAGAATAGAGATAGAATGAAGCAGAATGATGGGAAGCGGTCTCTTTGTCATCCAGCAGAATAAATATAGAAAATAGCTCAGGATAGCTGCCTATTTTGGATGAGAGAAATGGCAGGAAAAGCCAAGGAGAAATTCTGTCCGGACTGAAAATCTCTGCTGCCGGAAGCAAAGCAAAACAGCACAGTTACTTTTAAAACCTAATTTTGATTAGACTTTTTTCTTAAGTTTTAATTCTGGATTAATGTTTTTTTTTATTTCCTTTAACAAAACATGTTTTTTTTTTGCAACAATAATGGAACAAGAAAGAAGCTAACCTTTGTCTACTTTAAATATGGCCACCAGGAGCAACATGAGAGTTTTTAAAAAGACTATAGCGTAACGAAGGTTTAGAAAAAAAAAGATGAAGCTATGAGTATCTTGGCTGACCTGTTTGGAATAAAATTGCAGCTCCTTTTATTGACCGAATAAAACAAAGTTCTAGCAAAATTTCTTAGCTGACAAATAAATGTGCTGCCTCCAGGAAAACCAGACTGCAGCATCCTGAGTGACAGGTTAGTGTGTTCAACGAGGCGGAAAAGCAGTGGGTTATTTCACGGCACATAAAAATCATGGAGGTTTTTATAGTTTATTTAGTGCTAGATCGTGCCTCATGGCTGATTCCCCCATTCTTCAATGACTGGATCTGTAATACGCACATAAAGATGCTGCTGAGGAGCTCAGGAGACTCATAAACAGAGAACACATTGATCTGGGAAAAGGCTTTATATTACTATGACGATTTGTTTCATTGTAACTGACCTCCTGCTGACTTCTATTAGTATTAAGTTAATGATCTAAAGGTGGTTTCTTCCCTCCTAATCAAGCCTTAGTTTGTAATTACATCCTGTATAGAAAGGGGATGTTCTTTATATAGTGACTCAACAATAAATTACCATACGAGATGAACTTAATGTGCTGTTTCCTTTTACAAATCAAGGTAGTCTTATTTGCAGCATTAGATCCACTTTGTCTTTGTTCCCCAGGCGCTATTGATCATGCTAAGTCTATCCTCAGCTTGCAGAGAGGGTTCAGTTCTGTGTGTGGGAATAAAAGCAGGTTAGTTAAAGCTCTAATTTGGGAAAATGATCTTTGATGAGCACGCTCTCGTTCTTATATCTTCCCTTAACGTACATCTTAACCCGACTGGCTGGTCAACTAAATGACATTTCCCTCTGCTTCCCTCAGGTAGTTGGGCTGCTTAGAACGTCATTACCTCTGCAGGGACTGTTAAACGGTTCCATAAAGAAAACTGAAATATTCATTACCTGGGTTAATAATTCATTCAGATAAAATGGGGATGTGTGCTTTGCAGAATGAAGACGAATATGAAATGAGTGCATGCTCAGCATATTTATGCGTGGCAATGTTTTCCTTCCCTGATAGCAAAGGAAGGGAAATTAATTGAAAGTTCATTAAAACATTTTTTTGTTCTACAAGTAATTCCTCATGATAACATTGATGCTTTCCAAGCAGTTTTGAAAAGTACAATCTAACATTATATATTTGAATTTATTTTTAATTATATTTCAAAAGTTTTTATAAATTATAACTGACCTAATTTCCTCCGAATCTCTTTGCCGTCTGAAAATTGGCCCCACAGTCTGTGGGAAACAGCGAGGAATCAGTTTATTGATAATGTCATGGTTTTACTCTTCTTTTAATAGAAAGAGTCCCTCTTTCCTGTCCATAAACAGCGCTGAGCGTGTGCACACACTCCTTCGGTTAACAGCGGCGGTGAAGCGCTCCCACTCCGCCACACTGCAGTGTAAACACCCCTCATCCAAACACTGTCAAACTAATTTCCTCACACCACAGAGGTTCAATTTAGCTTTCAGATGAATCAATTCCTCCTCTAATTATCAATTGTGACACCCATAATGACTGGAAGACTGTAGCGCTGAATAAATGGCATGTCTTTTGTGTTATAATTTTGTGCATCTTGACAAACATGACCCATTAAACAACCCTGTGGCCTTTTTCAAGAGCGACGATTAGTCTAATTAAAACTGCTAAACATCTGAGGGGGCTGCAGACGTGCCAGAATTAAACAGGTCATTAAATCAGCCAAGGAATATGTCAACATCCACTCTGCCTGTCGCTCCCACAGCGAGATACTCGGAGAGGAAGGAGACGATAATACACGGCGGATCATCTCAGATGCGAGAAAGAAAGTGGCCTCGAGTTGACAAACAGAACACATCAAGAAAACACATTAAAGGGACGGGAGACGTGACAAGAATGGATGACAAATTGTCTCATAGAGGGATCTATTCTGTGAAAAACTTCTAATATAGCTAAGCATCCTAATGACTGATGTGTTTTTGACCTTTAACCTCCTAAGATCAAAGCTTTAAGAAAAATCCTTTAAATAAAAAAGCATAAACGTTCATTTTCTGCATGTATTTATAGGAAAAACCTTTTTGCACATTGGTTTAAACCATCAAGCAATATCCTTAATGGCTATAAAATAAGTGAATCAATCAATCATCATTACTGTTCAATCAAATGGCCATGAAGATATATTTAATATTAATATTAAATTAATATTAAATCCGCTATCGGGACGGAACCAATAATGGCGAGCCGTTATTTTTTTTAATAAAAAAAATTGTCAATTTTAACGTTTTATTTAAATTAAATCATAATAAAAATGATCCTTATATATAATTAGTTTTAAAAATTAAGACCCAATACGAAAGACTTGATTTAAGACATTTTAATACCAAACTAAGGCCTTAGTTTTATTTTGAAGAATTCAATGTCTTTTAAGACTCTTCAAGAACCCGTGGGAAACCTGTAAGAACACTAAAAATCTCTTTTATGTCTGATTTATAGGGAAACAGGAAGTGATGGAAAACAAATTGAAATGCTCCAGAATTACATAAAACAAAGTACAGAACAAAATGCATAGGGAAGCGTATTATAAAAAGAACCCATTAGAGGCGCTTATAAGTGTAGCATTAGTTATTTCATTGATATCTAATGTCCCTGTATTAAAATTAGCTATAAGACTTCCTGTACTTTTCTAATGAATAATTATCCTGCCAAAATTGTAAACACTGTCAGGTTGGGTGGAGGTTTGTAGAGGAACTTAATGCAGAGATGGAAGCTCAGGTGCTTTCTTGCAGGACACTGTGGCAGCAGCATAAATCTAGCCTCGTGTGACCATCCTGATCTCCCAAGCTTTCATGTTTCACTCGCCAATCAGTCTCTGGAGACTCTCCGTTGAAGAAAATTTGGAGCCGTCCACCAAACGATCGTTGAACGCCCAATCAGCGCTGGCTTTGAGGCGGTTGAGGTGTGACGCTATCCAGAAGCGCGCCAGTTCAGCCTAAAGAACATGGCGGGTTAAGCCGATGAAACTAGCGCGAAGCGCGGCTATCGAAAGCAAGTTCTATCGGAATTACAGAGTATTTCTTTCACTAAAAGAAGAGCAAAACGCTGCTCTTGGAGGCTTTTCTCAGAGTGAAAAGATGTTTTTGTTCTTCTCCCCACTGGTTTCGGCAATAGTTTGATCTTGTTGTGTTTTCGCTGCCGCCTGTTAGTAATGGCCATATGCTTTGTTGATCTGATTGGTTTATTTGGCCCGCTTCATCACCAACATAGGCTAATCAGCTAACTAGTATTTTCGTCCCTTCCAAAAATTACTTCAACTGAAGGTTCAGATGGATATGCGGGAGTAAATCCATCTCAAGGAAGACAGTGTTAGCATAAATCCAGAAATAATTAGTTAAGGAACACAGGAACCAAAACAAAGGAAAACACATAGGTTAAGGAGGGAATGAAGAGAATCCAGCAAAATGTGACAGCAGAGGAGGAGTATATATGCCAGACATAACAATGAATGGAGTAGCCAACTGATTGGGGGCACGTGTGGATGGAGAGTGAAAGGAGACTGGCACAAGGGGGCGACAAAAAAAATACACAAGAACTCAAATACAACCAGAAAACAACTAAAATGACACAAGATGGAAATGAAACCAAAGACCCAGAAAACACAGAATTACATAAATCAGAGTGAAACACAGTGATGGCAGCATCATGTTAAGGGTTTCATATTAACGTTCAGATTAATCTATAAGTTTCTGACGAGCTGGAAAATTGAGTCTGAGCTGTTACCCACTGAGACAGTCTAAATCGGGGTGAGGGTTTGTCTCCAGCTGGGTAGGTGACCTAAACATGCAAAATCTCAGTGGGATGGTTTAGACCAGCCCCTCTGAAGCTCAATGTTCATCACCCTTCAATTAAATTCTGAATGAAATACATTAAATCAAAATGTTAAACTCCAGGGAACCATTTAGCAATGACTGTGGAAAAAGAAATTTCTGTGATGGTTTTTATCCACAGAAAGAAAGAAATGAATGGTTAAAAGTAGTTTCCTCTGATTATCTGCCAGTAGCTAGTTTAAGGCTGGTACATTGAAGGATGACCCCAACATCCTGAATCTGCAGTAACCAAAGGCAGAACTTACCCTGTTATTTGCTAAGTTGGAGTTTTAGTAAAGGAAGCAACTCTGAGGTTAAAGGCATGTCGAGGATTTTCGCGAATTTTTTAAAAGACCCACCCTCTTTGCTTTAAAAAAAATGCTCATGCATGCCCTCTTTAAAATGTGCTGTTCTCAGCTCACTGTGTCCGAACATCCGCCCTAACCCCTAAATCATTATATGCAGCGGTGACTATAGACTATATAGTGGACTTTATAGCAAACTGACTGTTCGGACAGATGATTAGCGCTTTTTTGCTCATTTGGTCATGTAACTCCTTCTTCTCTGCATGGTGCCTGCTGCGTAAATTCATCTTTGTAGAAAGTATTATTTCCTACTATCGGGGTAAAGCAACATCCTATGCGGCTTACGCGAAGCAGCCGCCAGACATGTGTCCCATAATGCCTGCAAGGAGAGCCTAGCAGCATTCTGGGATATACCCAGGCTCTTCTGAGGCTTCCTTTCTTTCTTTCCTGCTACACTTTGTAGACACTTTTTCTTCTTACTTAATTCGGCCATTTAACACAAAGAACGTCCGTGAGAAAGGTGAGCTTCAATGACTGTCGAAACACTCTCAGTGTAAAATATTGACTGATTAGTGTAAATACTAATGTGCGTTTTGTATTCATGCATCCATCCAACAGCCGACATGATCCGATGTATCTACATCTCCTCCTCACGCGGAAGGGAGACATAGGCTGCTGTTGGGCTCGCTGTCTGAATGACGGCGCCGCACTGATAATGCAACAGAGAGAAAAATAGGACCAATAGATAACGACGTGTGACTTTTTCCACTACAATGTTTTTGGGATGCGAAAATATCACT
>JAGKQL010000052.1:4635603-4678449 GCA_018398635.1 Cyprinodon brontotheroides
AACGAGCAGTTGGACATGAGTGTAAATTAATTTTGTATAAGTTAAATTAAATCCTTTATTTGCATCAATTTTGATACATTCGGCCTTTCTGTAGAATATTATATACGTTTTCTGTTCACTACATGTGTCTGATTATGTAAGTCAGGGTTTTTAAGATAAGCAAGATCACAATGATGATGCAAATATCTCAAAAGCTCATGTATCAAAAATTATACAATTGATTTTAAAGGGTTAACCTTTACATTTTGTTTTAACTATGATTTTATCAGTTTTAATCAAGTTCTAATTCTGAATTCATCAAAAAATCTCATTTTTATCTAAATAAAGTCAAAAACGTGCTATTTATTAATCCTGAATGAACATTGACATAATATTCCAAATAATATATGTTTTAATCTTTATTCTTTATTATAAAGACTATAAACATAAGATTTTTGCAGGGCCAAATTTAAAACCTTTATTTATCTCCATTCACTTAAAAAGTACATTACTTTACTTTTAAAAAGTATAGTTATTAGGTATAGTTAAAGCTCCACTTTTTAACTGAAGCATCAGGGCCAATATTAAAATGATGAATTACGACTGAAAGATAGACAAGAAAAAGTTGTTTATTATCTTTTACATCTAAACGTTTACATTTTGGCCCCTTAGATATTTTTGATTTATGCCTCATTTTGAAGCTGTTATT
The DNA here is from genome assembly GCA_018398635.1 of Cyprinodon brontotheroides. Taxonomy (NCBI): domain Eukaryota; kingdom Metazoa; phylum Chordata; class Actinopteri; order Cyprinodontiformes; family Cyprinodontidae; genus Cyprinodon; species Cyprinodon brontotheroides. The sequence goes on from JAGKQL010000052.1 coordinate 4,636,292, forward strand.
CCACGCCACAGCGCCAAGAGGACAATCAGGAACTAGCTGTGGGTCTAGATATCGCCAAGGAGGTGGGAAACGCAAGGGGGGCAACTTTGTCATAGCGACATACGGGACGGACGGGACATGAGGGCGAAAAAGCGGGGATCCAGGTGCGCTTCGCTCTTCTAGCGATCCATCTTCACGAGCCATTTTCCACAATGGCCATCATACAAAAAAACCAAGCCTGTAAGGTACCAAACAGGAAATACGCATAGTGTAGATTAGATGTAGATATGACCAATCAGAGGCCTCCTGTCTGAGGTCACCTACAGTTTTAGAGCGGTGCAGCAGAGTGTCTGCAGAGGGGGCGGGGCATATCTGCATTAACTGCAACACACATGCCGACGACCTGGTTTCTGAGTATAAATCAGCCTCAACTGGTTTTGATTTCATGTTAGCTTCTGCTAATCTATTAGCTCTAGCTAATATGGTAAACAGTAGATCACAAACTGATCACATGTTGTTTCAGCAATTAGCTCATATAACAGCTCATGAAAACATCCCAGCGTGCATTGCACAGGTGAAAAAAAATGGAGACCTCCTTGAAAGAAAGATTTAACAAAGAAATGTTAAAGTTAAAAGGAAAATTGCAACATGTTTAGGCCTTGTTCAACCAGTCATGGATCCCTTTAACTGTAATAAACGGCAGCATTAAAGTAAATGTTAGATTAAATTATTGTTCTTGAGGCCCGGTGTTCTGCTAACCTGACTCCACCAGATGGATTTGCTCCGCATATCCATCTGGAAAACCTTCCGTTGAAGTAATTTTGGGGAAGGCGAAAATACTGGTTAACTGATTGGCCTATGTTGAGGTGATAGAGCGGGGCCAAATATAACCAATCAGGACTCCCAGCGAAGCATATGATTAATTAACAGGCGGCGAGCGAAAACACAACCACAAGCCAGGCTACTCTTGCGAAATTAAATGAGGAGAAGAGCAAAACATCTTTTCCTCTGAGAAAAGCCTCTCCAGAGCAGTGTTTTGCTCTTCTTTCAGTGAAAATACTCTGTAATTCGATAAAACTTTGCTCGATAGCCGCGCACGCTTAATTTAAGATTATGCTGAACTATGAGCGAAAAATACTCGTCAACGAACCTTTTTCACGGACTTAAACTAAATAAAAACTAAATAAAAAGTGAGATATGATGACTAAGACTATTACGAAAATAACTTACACTTTAGTCAACGAATAAAAACGAGACTAAACTATTAGGAAGGGACGAATGGTGATCCTATCAGAATTACTTTTTTTGTGGGACAAGTTGGGAAGAAATCCAATCAAAAGTTAGTTACCAACCGCCATAGAAAGAAATCCAGGTGGCGGTAATGCGCCATAAAGCTGTGCGAAGAAGGAGAAGAAGAAGAGAGCGCGTATGGTTGAAGCATAGAAGCAGCATTTTCGTAGCAGTAGTAGCCTTTCAAAAATCAAATGAATAATAGACATGTTACAACAGCTATGGCGAAAAAGAAGAGTTGATATCTGGGCACACTTCACATATGACACTAAGGACAACAAGACAGCCTGCAAACCGTGTGGAGCCAAAATCCGGAAAAAACACCACCAACTTGAAACGGCATTTGCAGACGACTCATCCAGAGATACATGCGAAGGTAAGCATACACGCTAAGCATACAAGGTTATTTTTTATTTGATTAACCGCCGTGTTTGCGCTAAACTTGGAATAAAATAGACGTTTTTTGAGTGGTTTATCCATTTCAATAATAACATCTTGAAAATGTTACATGCATTGCATATCATTCAGGGAGAATGCACTTTTTCAGGGAGCAAAGCCACAGTTATTCTTTTTGAAATTCAAAATAAATACATGTTTTGTATCTGTAACTGTTCAATCTGTGTCTAAAGACTAAGACTAAATCAGAATTTGCTGTCAAAATTAACACTGTAGCCACGCTAACGCTTAGTTTCATCGGCTGAAGCCGCCATGTTCTTTAGACTGAATTGTCGCTTTCTCGCTTGCGTCACACCTCAACCGCCCTTCTCAAAGCTAAGCGCTGACTGGACGTTCGTTTGGTGAACGGCTCCAAATTTTCTTTTAACGGAGAGTCTCCAGACTGATCTGCGAGAAACCTTGAAAGCTCGCAAGATCAGGATGGTCTCACGAGGCTAGTGTTCTGCACCTTTAAGCTGCATCTTTACTTTCACTCAATCAAATTTCTGAAATACCTCCTCAGTATGAAACCAACTGCTAATGACCTGATTATTTGACCCTAATGGATTCTCACCTTTTTCCCCAACAAATGTTTATGGAAATATAACTTTTTCTTACACAATAATGCTCTAAATAAAGTCATTTCTTATTCCCGGATTTTGTTCATTTATTGAAGCCTCACTGATATTTTCTGACTCCAGAGTTATGTTCTTCACAGCCGTCATCAAAGTGGGGAAATCCCACGCTGTACTTTGATGAGCCTGACACAGTTTTAACTCTCCTCTCATTACGGAGATAATTAACGGTTTAATTAGCAGCAATTCTCCACTACTGAGAGCGTCTCAGAGACGGAACCAGGATGCAAAATTACATACAAGGGAGTTTCAGTCCAGGTTTGTGTAGATCAGCTAGTTTGTGCTTTAATTGTCCACCAACTTTTCCCTGCTGATGTCGACTACCACACCTCACCAGAGGACGAACGGCTCCAATATGTGCAATGCAAACAATTTAGCTAAATTTAATTTAATTCTCATTACCTTGAAGCAAAGTAATCATCTTCTATGTTGTAGGGGGAAAAAAAGCCATCATTACAAATAAAGTAATTATCTCTCTTGCTTTTTTTTTCTCCACGCTGTTCAGAATGAAGATTTCCTGGAGTCTGAAAGGGGCTTTCAGACGAGCTGAGTTTCTGTGGAAGCAAACGCTGCAGATCCAAGAAGATCAAAGCTGCAGCGACTGGAATCTGTGGATTTTAGACGAGTTTAAAGATGCTGAAGGGAGCTGAGCGCACAATGAGCAGCAAGTGTAGGCTTGAGAAAAAACAAACGCGTGGCTCTTGTTTGGGCTGAGAGACAAAAGCGCGTCTTCCAACATGGGTGAGGGCCAGCAGCAAAGTCTCTGTTTCAAAACTTGCAGTTTACGGCCGCTCAAAACAGTTTACAGCAGCCAAATTTCATTTTCTGCTCCCAAATCCGATCGCACATTATCCTGTACATTGCATTAGCGCTCTAATCTCCCCTTTCTCTTCCTGCGCAGAAGAAAGAAGCGCCTTCATGATTAACCCACTTTACAGCAATAAATAAACGCATCATCCAGTAATGTACACCAGATTTAATTTGAAAGGAAGGGGGGAAAAAAAAGGGCCAGAGCGCTCAAATCACTGAAATGTAATGAAAAATAACACAATGCAGACACCAGTGGGCGCCTTAGGAATTAAGCTAATTGAATGCTCCCTCATTTCACCCCCTCTCTGCTGCACTCTGGATTGGTTTTCTCTCAGCCGGCTGCCTGACATTCCCCCCCCCAACATCACTTGCATTAATGCCTTCAAAAACATGCAAGAAAGAACTAAAAAGAAACACGACCAGTCTACTTAAAAAAAAAAACAACAAAAAACAAATTTTAATCAAATTAATTTAGGAGAAAAAAAGCTTTGCTCATTTTTCCTCCATTTTCATCACATGAAGCCCATATTGCTCTTGGTTTCCCATCGCTGCTTCGCCTCAAACCTACGAAACACAAAAACAAAAACATTAAACAAATCAGTATTTTAGCTGCAAACTTAATTCCTGTATGAGGAGACGTTCAGGCCTGTGAAGCTCCTCCGTCTTCACACAGAGCGTCACACGGCGAGATGTGACGACAGACAGGAGACTAGGAGACAAGGACGTCGTACCCCCAGGCTATCTGCTTCTTCCTCTTCTTTGCTGCCCTCAAAGCTTCCTCTTCCTGTTTGCTCTGCACAAAGTCACGGCAATCCGCGGCCTGAGCGATTTGCACAGCCATCTATTTAGAGACGGACAGAAGAGGCGGAGAGGAGAGAATGGAAATGAGTCGGTGGCGACAAAAACAGAAACTTTCCGACTGATCTGAGAGGGTGGCATCTTGTCAGGCGGCCCATGAGCTGATGCCGCCTCCTTTATATCACAAGTTAACCTTTTATAATAATGACAAAGCAACACTTTCCTTTAACAAGATGATCTGTGACATTACTGATGGTTTTGTACAATACAGCTTGTAGGGAGTTAGCCGAAGCTGCTTTTATTGTGACATTTATCTTATATCTTGTTCTGTTCAAGTAAAAAATAAGCATGCAAGAGAAAAAAAATTAAATAAAAACTACATTAGTCTGTTCTCACAGGGAACCTTTGATCTCATACCTACTGAGTTTACATCTGTATCAGAAATAAAGTTTAACTGTTCTTTCCTCACTGCAAAAATGATCTAGGAATAAGTAAAAATTCTTAAAATTGTGTATTTAACATTAATTTGAGTAGGTTAATAAGATTATTTCCCAATGGAATGAGTATTTTTACTCTAAAAAATAAAGATAAATATGCAGTTGAAATAAGATAATGTAATTGTTTTTTCTTAATCGATATTGGGATTTTGGCCCATATCCGATATGTCGATATTTTAAAACCCATGAAATACAAGTTATCTCGATGTTAAAGCTGGACAAAAAAATAAGTAGTCATTGAAATAAGCAGTTTTGTTATCCATTTCTACAATAGTCTTTGAAAAATAATATATCAATATATTTTCATATGCTGATATCAAATAGATTTTTAAATTTTATCGATCTATATTTTACCTTCAAAATCTTGTGAAATTTCATTCTGCTTTGTTACAAAATCTTGATATTTTTTGCAAATTCTTGTATTGAAGATGTTGTTAGTAAAATAGATCGATGCAGCGTCAATATATCAACATATATAAAAATATGGCAACATTTTGTGAATTTTCGGGGGATTTCGTAGCATGACAATGACATCTGGTTTCGTCGCAAGAGTAGCCTGGCTTGTGGTTGTGTGTTCGTGCCGTGCTGTTAGTACGCCATATGCTCGTTGATCTGATTGGTTTATTTTTGGCCTGCCTATCACCAACATAGGCCAATCAAGCTAACCAGCTATTTTAAGCCCTTCACTAAAATTACTTCAGCGGAAGGGTTTCCAGACGGATAATCGCGAGCAAATCTATCTAAGCTTTGAGTCAGGTTAACCTTTTGCTGTGCAGTATTGGCCGAATACCATCTGTTTGAAATTGATGTGTGTGTATATATGAAGAACTGCATCCTACTTTGGATATAAAATAATTGCCATCATGGCTTCATGTCAAGCTGCTGCCTACCTTTGTGAAGCAGAAAAAAACAAATACAAAGTGAATCAGTAGAACTTTTGTGCCCACCTGGAATGGGTGACAATAGTTGAATAAACTTTTGGCTCTCAAAATAGTATCGGTTCCTATTTGTTGGCTTTTCATTGTCCAATACACCCATTTTAGTGCTGGATATATGGGTGGCTGCCCGATACTATATATCTGTGCAACACTAGATACGATGCATCAATCACCCATAATTTCATTGCTTATTCTGTCAATACTGACAGAGGTATCATTAAGCAATGAATTTTGTCAACTTTAAACTTAAAAATGAGATGTTCTAAAACTGAATAAAATAATCAATTAGAAGATGAGACACACAGCAACCCCTGATGATTTAGATCTCTGTTGATTTGTTGGCTTTTTCTAACAATGTTTATGTCAAGCATGATGTCTTTCCTCACATGGTTAATTCGTTCGACAGTATTATTGAATCAGTATTGTATATGTGGCAATATGCTCAGCCGGTGTATCATATCGGACTAGATCAGATAGAATGGATCGCTGCATCTCTACCAAAACCTACAACCAAAGCCTCACCTATATAGAGCTATATAGAGCATCATGGCGGCTGTGAATGAGGGAGTTAGGTGCTAAAAAATGTGCAAAAGATAAAAAAAAAGATTTAATGTTGACTATGTTACATTAGACGGTTTACTGCAACATTTTTCTTTTAACTTAGTTTCTCTTAAAAGTACAATTCGTGTTGAAATTATCAAAAACAAAAGAAAATTTCCCATATTTTTAAAGGTTTTAGGTGATAGTTTCACAAATAATTGAGAGGGAGGAACCATACAAATGGATCTTAACAGGTATTAATCTGAAAATATTCTGATAGCCCTAAATAAAACCCAATGTAAACAACTGCCTTCAGGAGTAAATTAATTTTTAACTAGAGCTCAGATGTAGATTTTTCAATCTTCTTATGATTGTGCGAGGCCTTGTGGGTTTGTTAGAGGATATTATTGAACAAACAAACACCACAAATGAAGTTGTGGAGAAATTTAAACCTAATCTAACAAGGTAAGGCTGGAAACAATATCCTAGGATACAAAGATCTCAGGAAGCTAACATAAAGCAGAGACCTGAAGATGGAGAGGATGGAGCACCTACAAAGACATGGGGGTCCACCTTAACTGAGAGACTGAGGAACTTTAAAGAAAGCAGCAGCCTAGGGGCCAATGGTAACTCTGGAGGAGCTGCACGGATCCACAGCAGCTTTTAGTCTGTCACTCCACTAATGTAACTTTTATGTAAAAACAAACAAAAAAATCTGTAGCTGAAACGTCCTGTTTGAAGTTTGCTATGAGCGTTTTGTGGAGCAGCACAGATTTAAAAAAAAAAAGCTCTGCTCAGATTAAACCTTTCGGCCAAAAGCAAAACGTTGGTAAGATGCAAAAACATCCAACTCTCAGGTATGATGTGCAAATTATAGCTACAGTAGTAGCAATTCAAAATTTCCCCACTTTCCTTGATGGGTCCTTGGTTGGTCCCCTACAATTCCTTTTTTTAAACATCAATCTTTGTACTAAAATAGTCTTTCTGTGGTGATTTGTGGAAAATAAGATCCAAAGAGAGGCACCAACTCCTGATTAGACACTGTAATTCAGTGAAAGGGTGGAGTCAGAGCAAAATAAAAGCACGCCCAGGAGAAGGCCAGGGGCTGGAAGTTGGAGGGGATTTTGCTAGGAGTACCCTAGTCACACTGGAAAAATCCAAATCTTAACATAAATGCATTTGTTCTTGGATTGAGGAGGTAAAGAAGACATTTTGCCAATGGAACAAGACAATTTACACTTAAAATAAGAAAACACAATTGCATTTTCTTTTTTCAAGTACATATTATCTAATTATTTTATTTTAAGAGTAAAAATACTCACGCCATTGGCAAACTATCTCAATTACCTACTAAAATTAAGGTTAAATACACTTAATTTAAGAAATTTCTACTTATTTCTAGATCGTTTTTCCAGTGCAGTAGGCTGGCGATTGACTGGGAAGGGCCATTTTGAATGGCTGCTACTGTATAAATTGGTTAAGACATGACACAGACATGATACAGTACCAAACGTTAGGCTGGAGCATATGGAAGCAAATCGTTACTATATTTCAAATGAAAAAGCATTTCAAGAAATGCTTTTTCATTTTCAAATTTTACATTTCAAATTGAATTTTGGTATGTATTTGCTGGGGTGCATTTTTCTTTTTCATTTTAATTAAGTAAAAGGATGTAGTGTGAAGAAGAAAATGAAAATGCAAACAGGATTATTGATTACTAATTTCATTTATGAGTCAAACAATGCAGCCGCATTCTTAAAATGAAAAAGCATTTCTGAAAATGCTTATTCATTTGAAATATGGTAACGATTTGCTTCCATAGGCTCTGGGGTAATGATGGAGAAGCAGCTGGAGTTTAAACCCAGGATCAGGGATTTCTCAGAGCTGTCAACTCCAGTGGGCTGAACATAAATGCCAGCCGCACCTTTAAGATTTTAAATTGTAAAACTAATAAATAAAAAAATGTATCGTTTTTCTTAATGACTTCTCGTTGATCCGTTGAAAATGTAAACTAACAAGTGAAAGAGGTTGAATACTTTTACGAGGCCTGGATGCAGTTTTATCTAAGTTAAAAAAGGCAAATGAAATATATCAGCTTTATTATGAGGTTTAATAAAACAAAAAAGACATTTTAAAGTATTATTGATGTCTAGACGTAGCAGAGGACAATTCCAGCTCTGTCATTATCGTAGAAAAACAAAGCTAGGAGGGCGCCATTTCTTTTCTAGCTAGCAGATGCTTAATATAACCCGCCCTAAATTTAGCCGATCATCTACAAATGATGTAATAACTAGAATAAACACATTCTCTACTAATGTTACAGTTGCTTTTTTTTTTTTCTATTAACACGTCAACGATGTGTAGGAGACTTTGGCATGTTTGGAGTGAAGCAAACAGCTCCTGAAATCAGAAGATGAAGAGAATGACCGTGACTGCAAGAGGCAAACATTCAAATCCCAGGGAAGACAGGCGCGCATTGTGAAGCAGAATAATCCCAATAACCCCAGACACACAGAAGCCTCGGAAACAAAGGGCCAAAACCCTGCCGCTTCTTTCACTCCCGAGATAGGTTTATTATTCAAGCAAAGGCGAACTTCGATAAACAACTTGGAACAATTTCACCAAACCTTTGGGTAATTCTCTCTAATATTCAGAGCACAATCAGCAGGGAGAGAAAGTCTTAAGGTAATGAAGAAATGTGCCACCACTGTGCCACTTGGAAAAAAAAAATGTTTCAATTATAATTAAGTGGGATAAACTTTATTAGAAAGACTGAAACTAAAATATCTCTTAATGCATGCTGGGATTAAGCAGGTCAGAGCGAGCAGGCAGGAAAAATTAAACTCTAAAGGCTTTTTATCACCATATTTCAGGAACCAAGGGTGTAAAATGTTCTAATTTGGGATACATTAAAAGCCATAAAGGTCTTTCAAAAAGATTAATGGTACTTTGCTTGGATTTAAGATAAGGGCTTCGGCTGGCTGCAAGTGCTGGGCTCCGGCTGGGCCCTCAAGGCATTCATCTATACAGCCACTGGAAGATTTGTGAAAGCGTCTGAATAACCTGAAGCATACAGGCTATGACAGCTCTCTAGTTCTCTGCCATTTTATACTTTCTTAAATTCCCCAAATCCTGTTTTCTCCTCTTAAAGAGGCCTATAAGGAATGGTAGCTCAGCTATGCAGCAGATTTACAGATAAAATGACTTAGGAGTGTTCTCGGGTCCTAGAAGGGGTGAAGTCGGAGCTAAATGAGGCAGAGTGGCTCCAATCTAATGAATCATCTATTTAATTTAAGCAAATCCTGATAAACCCCCTGACAACCGGAGCTTTTCTACGTCTTACATCACGGCTTCAGCCTGCGAATCCATGTTATTAATGCACAGTTGGAAAAGCGTGAGTTATCATGAAAAAGAAAAAAAAAATCACAAGAGAAATAATTCAACGAATATTTAGGTGTTATAGTACATAATTAAAAACATGGGTCTTCATCTGAGTCATTATCTGCTCTGGGACACTTTCAAATTATCACATGGAAGAAAAGAGACAATTATTACCTTTAAATTCACTTAGAAATTGTGATGGAAATTTTATATACCACCAAAAAAATACAAGAAAAATATTAACAACACAGAAATTAACTATATATTGTATATATAATAAATAAAACATCCTTTATAGGCTTCATGTGTGACAAATAAATCGCTGGAAAAGCGATCTAGAAATAAGTAAAAATCTCTTAAATTAAGTATTTACTCTTAATTTGAGCAGGTAAATGAGATAGTTTGCCAATGGAATGAGTATATTTTTACTCTTAAAATAAGATTATTAGATATTATGCACTTGAAATAAGACAATGCAATTGTCTTTTCTTATTTTAAGTGTTAATATTCTTGTTCTAATGGCAAAATGTCTGTTTTACCTCCTCAAACCAAGAACAAATGCACTAATTTTAAGAAAAAAATTACTTATCTAGATTTAATTTTTTTTCCAGTGTACAAACTAATGTTTTTTTTTTTCATATAATATATTTCGGCATTCCCTTTTTTTGTCATTGCAATTTTTTGCACCTAAAACATACTGACAATATGAACAGTTAATTTACTAATTGGTGGAGAGTCGTTAGATATTTTATTTTATTGTGCCCCTTTGATCATTTTTATGGTCTCTTTTTAACTGAAAGTAGTGGGATGCATGACATGCGTGACTTAACAGTTAAATTAAGCAGAAAAAAAGCATTTTTTAGAAAATGAAATTAATTGCAACACTGAAAGGTTTTATTTGCAGATTTTGAGCTTCGACTGTTTTTACTCACTTTAACCCTTTAAAGCCTGAACCAGGAAATAATTGACAGAAGATTCTAATTCTCCAAAATTAGAATTGTCATTGAACTTTGTGACAAATGAAATAACTACAAACATTTTGTCAAAAAAATATTAAATTACATAATTTATTTGCATCAATTTTGATATATTATGCATTTCTATATCATCTTTTATGTTTTCTGTTCACTACATGTGTCTGATTATGTAAGCCAGGGTTTCAAGAACAAAAACATCACACTGATGATGCAGAGGTTTCAAAATCTCCCGTATCAAATATGACTTTAAAGAGTTAACTAGCTCTCATTTGGGGCTGCAGTTCCAATGCAAAAGGTCTTAAAAACAGACTTTCTGCCACATTCCAACAGCAAAATTACCTCCCCCCCAACGAAACCCACTTTCCTAGACCGCGTCTTCCCCTCTTTTAAATTCCCAGCATACCCTCCGCTATATTTAAAGCATTAAAGGTCTTTAATTTTGCTCTGTTTTTTATCAGTTTTAGTCTACACTCCCTGATTGTCTTTACTGTGGCTCAACATTAATGTCAACCAAGTTACCTAGGAGACAGAGCAGATCAAAGAGACAAAAAAAAAGCCCTCAAATGTCTGATTAATCAAGCCTGCAAACAGCTTATTTCTTTTAGCCTGCATGCAAGTATGAAAATGAGATTCGGAGAGCAGTACATTGTGCAGATTTGTTCATTCTTATCTGAACAAAGCCAGCGGCAGCTTATTTCATGGATCACTGGCACTGTCAGCGCTGCGGCGCCGAGCAGGTGACGGCTCCTCTTTCTGCGGCGAGAACGAAATTAGCAAAAAGTCGGCACAAATTAGCCTCTCATATTTTCAGTAATATGACATTATTTTTCATTTACTTTTTTGATCCACTTTTCAGGATTTTTTTTTTCTAACCCCCCCCTCCTCCTCCTGTGTGCATCTTAGTGCCAAATCCTTTCACATCAGAGGCTGGTGAGAAATCGCACTGCAAGTACAAAGCAGGAATAAAGGGGACGAGACAGGGAACCTCCTGCCTTCTTTGTTTATGTGCCTCCTAAAAGGCAATTCTTCCCACTCCATCACATATTAATGTACAATTAGGTGTCCATCACTGCCCTGATTCTATGTAGTGTTTCTCTCTTGTGTGGCCTCTGTGCAGCTCTGCTAAAAAGAAAAAAAAAAGGTTTATTTAGAGGATTAATTCTCTGACCTTTAGAAGATTTAAAGGCAAAAAAAAATCATGGAGCACAATGCTGGCACTGCAGCAGCAGCTTAGGGCCACTAGGAGGGTTAAGTCAACAGCTCTGCCTTCTGTTCATACGTGTTTGGGTCGTCATGGAGATCCAAGTGAGGACTCAAACATGGAGCCACAAAGAAATAATGCTGATTAAAGTATATGGAGTCCAACCTAATGCTTGTTCAGTGTTTGTGTCTGTTTTTATTAGGCGATCAAAAAACACAGTTAATGTACAGAAAGACAATAGCTGAGCGAGAGTGGAGGACAAAAACGCTTCTCTGTGTGGATGAAGTGTCAAAGCCCCTATTAACAATATGAAATAAATGATGGCTTTAAGGAAGAAATGGCCTTAAACCCATTCATAAATTTCCTATCCAGGAAGCCTCTTCCAATTAAAACGTGTGAGAGGTGGATTAACAGGGGCTATATAGCTTTGCCTCGCTAAATCACCTCCCCGAGCTGCTCCGCTGCATTTGACGTGTAAACGATTAATGACCAGCCTAATTCCTTTATCACACCACCTTAATGCCTAAATAATGTGGCCTTAGTCAACTTTGGAAAGCAGGGCTATATAAGAGAGGAATGAATATCAGATTAGGCAGCTTGTGTGTTATTTCAGGATAATTTCTTTGGAGTGAGGCTGAATGAAGGGGAGTAGAAGAAGACAATAGTGTCTCTAGATGTAAAGCTTTGGTGATGAGGGAACAAAGACAGCGGGTCAAAAGAGCAAGGGGTCAATCGATACCACCCGGATCGTCTTGCAGAGCATGGAATATGACTTTCTCTGGTTCGGACATTTGGAAATCTCTAAATTAGGGAGATGCGTCATAGAGGCACAGTTTGAGGTCATAGCCCCATTTACACTACCCTTGAAAAGTCAGAGCTCCGGATCAGTTAACCAGCCCGAGCTTGGTTCTGGACGACGTTTACACGTCACGCTATCTGCGGTTCCTCGACTCCTCGCCTCCTAGTGACGATCTGCGGTATTACTGCCAGTATTGAAGGAGGAAATCAAGCAGTTGGTGGCGATAATGCACCAAAAGCTGTTTGCCAACCGAATAAAACACAAGAAGAAGAAGAAGAAGAAGGAGGGGCCGTTTCTCTAATTGAGCGAAGCGCTGATAGCGTACTACAGCGTTCGCCCGTCAGATCGTTGGCTGGCGAGCGCGGGAAGATCCGGACTTTGGCGAAGTAGCGAAACGCGCAAGCACGCGATATGTGTATTGGAGCGAAGCGTACTTCGTGGCGTCATCACGAGCAGCGTTGTTTAGCATTTCTTTAACAGTCAAAACTATTTATTCCCCTACAAAACATTTTGAAAACAATATTTTTAATTTCAAAGCTTAAAAACATTTTAAAAAATTACAGAACGCAAAAAAAGCTCATCAAAATGGCGGTAGTTCACACATAACTATGACCGAGAGATAAGTGCGCTACAGGCCGGGGTAAATTTAGCCCTGGCTGCGGTTACCTCGAGGTCTGCTGGTCACTCTGGTCCGCTCAACGTCGGACTTTTTTTAGCCAGCACTAACTCTGTAAACAGATCACACAGGGAGGCTTAAATATATAATGTTATCGCCTCAAAGCGATTTCAAAGCGTACTTTTGAAGAACAACAGCAGCAGAAAAGGGAATGTTTAACTTAACACTGTGAGCTGTCTGGAATCAAGCTGCGGCAGCGGGGCATTCTGGGGAAGCATCAGTCTGAAGAGGCATACAAGTCTGCTCTGATGCATGCTTTCGATAAAGAAGTGAGGCGAGAACAACATCGAGAGATTTGATGCGTTCTGCGATCTGGCGTTCTTGAGAATTGGAACGGTCACTTTCGGGCTGAGGCTGATGGCGTGTCCGCGGTACATGAGAGCGGCTCAAGAAGCATATTGAGAAAGCGCCCAGGGAATCAAGCAAATCAAAATGGCGGCCGTCCCACATTCAGAAAGTTATGATTGATTATTATTGCTGTACTTCGGTGTTGTTATTTAAAATGCCATTACGCTTAAAAATGTTGCGTGGAGAAGATTTAGATTGTTGTTTATAGCTCAAGAAGAAGTTGTTCTTCTTCTTCTGTTTCTGGAGGGGCATTACGCCAACTACTGGAATGGAGTGTGAATCGCGATGTGCAGCCAGACGGAGATGACGCGTTCTGCTCATGCGCTCTTGTTATCAGAGAACCGAGCCAGGGAAAAACCGAGCTTAGGCGAGCCCACCTCTGGAACTGGTCTGCAGTTATCTCGGTCCGGTTGTGTGTCTAGCTCAGTTCAGTTCAGTTTGCTTTCCATTTACACGCGATAAGTTATCTCAGTTACTGAGCTTCGGACCGGTCTCTGTTTCAGTTTTTTCAAGGGGTACATATCAGTGTCTTGATCTCAGGGTGTTTGGAAGTTTCATAAGGTATCATCATAAGCTGCTTTATTGAACAGCTTTAGGTATGCGAGTCTAAATGTGTGGAGATGAAGGGAATGTTCTAAAACATCAAATCCTGTCATATTTTAACATTTTTATCCTCACTTTTGCCAACCTAAGTTGATAACACTGTGCATGGCTACTCACGATATAAGCATCTTGAACCACTCCTTTCATTTGTTGGCTAAACTTTAGTAACAAGTTCATGCGGTCAGTTTTAATGAAGACTGGTTGGAAGTTAAACTGAAGAAACTGATTATTTATCCTCATCCACCTCCAGAACAGACAAATCAGCTTTGGTCCACATCTCCACTAAAGCCCAATCAGCATCCAGAGTTCATCTTAAAAGAAGTGCAAAATCCACAACTCAGTCTGCTACCTAAAGCACAGGCAGTTGTTGCTCTGGCTCTGTCAGACTTCGATTCGGATGACCCGTTTCAACCAATCTTCAGCCCCTCCTCCACCATCGTGAACTAAAGCTTCATCAGAGTATCCTTCTTCCCGGACTCTTACTGCGTTCCCTGTCTCATCTCAATGGGTCCGGCAGAAGACCGCTAGAGGTGTAAATAATAATCGTTTTGTATCGATGCATCGATCCAAAAGCCGACGATCCGATGCATCGACTGCGTCCGCAAGATAATCGATTCATGTTTTTTTTTCCTCCGGTCTATTTTTATCCATTTGCTCCTGAGGCGTAATTCTCCCCCTCCGTGCTGCGGTGGCGCTAAACCTATTTTTGCCCTCCTGCCTGCGCTTCCTGGTTATACTCTTACAGCGGTGTGTGCGCTTAAGCTTGACACAGACATTTTTAAATGATGCTCAATATTGAAAGCGTGGTCTGAGCTACGCTGTGGGTCTGGGATCTGGCGGCGCGTGAGGAAGTGGGGGACGAGTTTAGTCCGGCGGCGGAGGGACATGAGGGCCAAAAAGTGTGGAGATTCAGCTGGAAAAAGGGTCCCAGCGTTCTCAGCTCACCTCGCTCTTCTAGAGGGTCAAACTTCATGAGTTGTTTTCCGCAATTTCGGTCATAAAAAACAAAACAAGCGGCCTCCTGTCTGCGGCACTGTTTGCGATCAGCTACAATCTGGGAGAGGAAGCAGCGGGCGTCGTCTCAAGAGGCGGTGGCGTCGACACTCTGGAGCCTTCTTCTTCTTCTTTTTTTTAATGGCGGTTGGCAAACAACTTATAGGTGCATTACACCGCCACCTTCCAGAATGGAGTATGGACCAGACAAACTATTATATTCTCCCTAAAATACCCGTTCTTGTTAGAAAATTAAAAATACTCCCCAAAAACTACATCCCCAGATGACCTTTGAAACAATTCCCTTATATCTAGTTTATTTTTATTCCTGTCTAACTCTCTACACAACATCTCTCTTTCCTGAGTATATTTATTACATTCTAAAAAAATATGTTGGACAGTTTCTCTGGAGCCGAGGTATTGCATTGAACTCTTTACACTGATATTGTGCAGTATTTTTGCAGTATTTTTGATGCAACTTTTCTACTTCTGTTATTTGCTGTTGTTTCTAAAGAAAATGCATAAATGATATTACAGCTTTCATTGATTTATTTCAAACTTGAAACTTTGTTTAGCCTGTAAGGTGTAAAAAAAATACAAATAAAAAAATAAAAAAATCAACCAATTAATCGATTAATCGGAATCGAATCATGGTGTATTCTTGAGTATCGAAAATAATCGAATCGTTGGGTCAGGAAATCGATACTGAATCGGATCGCCATGATGGATGTGATTTACACCCCTAAAGACCGGCCATGTTGAGCCTGGTTCTGCCAGAGGTTTCTTCCCAATGGGGAGTTTTTCCTCTCCACTGTCACTTCATGCTTGCTCTTTATGGACAGGTTCTCTCAACCTGTGTTATCCAAACTGGACTTCCATCTTCCAGGTCCCTGAGTGAAGCTCTAGTATCAACTCACAAAGTCCACTGGATCTCTCCAATACAGCCATAGGACACCGTCTCACCAACCAGCAGTCTGCAGACTGACCAACCTCATCTATCTCCACTCCACCACCAGTTTCAGGCCTGGGGGGAAACATCCCTTTTCTTTACACCTGTTCATGCATATTAAAGCAAAATTCAGCACTAATGTTTTCTGTCGACGTCTGTATCAGTAATTGTATCACAAAAGCAGCGGGGCGTCAACACATCCGGCAGCGACATCTGCTGGACTGGAAGTTGTATTCCACTTGGTTTGGCTGATGTGCGCCAACCATTAATGTATTTTATTTGTTCATTTTTTTTTTATAATCGATTCTTGCCTTCAAGAATCGATGCAGTAGATCACAAAAATTAGAATCACGATGCATCGTCATGACGATTATTTTGCACACCGTTAATGCTGAGGTGAGTGAATTTTCTACAGTGCAGCTAAAAAAGCTTAGCATGAGATTAAATAATGCTAGCATTGCATCACTGACGCCGTATTTAGAATATATGGAACATCTTTCTTTACCTGCAGCCAATAAAAAAAAATAAAAAAAAAACATGCAAACTTTTACTAAAGACACCATGCCGTTCAAATGTATTGTGCTGGCCAATTGAAAATGTACAAAAAGCCTTGGTTCCCTTTTTATTTTTTATTTTTTTTTGCAGCTCATTTAGAATTTTTAAATCAAACTTATTTGATTAAATGTGTAATAAATGAATCCACAGGAGCTATACCGAGACCTTCATCATAAATATGATTGCTTTATTGCTTAGATATCTATGATTTATTTCTACATATGGCACCAAACTAAAAGGTAGTGGACTGCCTCTATTAGAGCTGCATCGTAAAAATGCAATAAATACAAACAATTAGGATTAATAAATTCATTTTGATTTTCAGTGAACTACATTCCCCTTTATTCTGTTGTTGAATATTGCATGATTACAGGAATTGTGAGAGATGTATTTGAAACCTAATGATAATTTTAACCTTAACCCTTTAAAGCCTGATCCAAGAATAAAACAAAACAAAAAATTACTTTTTTTTGGTTTGAAGTCCTTATTTGCCCTTTTAACAAAATATGTAAAAAGAAAAAACAGAAATAAATTTTTGATATTAATAATTTATTACTATCACGATAAGTCAAGATTATTTTTTTGTGTAGTCTTCTACTGGCTGTTATCAGGTATATCTGATTGTGTACAATAGGATTTTGAGCAAAGTTTTTACCATTAAATTATGCAAAAAAGGTGTCAGAAGCAAAACATTTTAGAAACCGTATGTATCAAATATGATACATTTGGCATTACAGGGTTAAACATCAACTGGAACTAAAAAACCCAGAGCTGTCACTATGTAGAAGGTTTTTCAACGCTGAAGCGGCAAAAGCAAAATAATGATTTGGAGCCCATAACAGCACATAATCAACTTTTTCAATTTCTTACTAAATTTTTATGTATATTTAACATGACATCATATGACCTGGATTAGGACGCAGCGCATGCGTACAATTGGTCAAGAAACAAAAAACAAGTAAAGTCCAACATCAAGTGTAGAAAGATGTTTGATAAAAATAAAAATAGAACTTTATTGATCTCATAATCGAGAAATTAACTCCCTGCATTTAACCCATCCCTTTGGGGAGCAGTGGGCTAATAACCAGGTTAAGGGTTTTGCTCAGAGAGACAGAGTGGCAGTCAGTAGGAGCGGGTTTCAAACTCACAACCTCAGGATTCCAAGCCCTATGCCCAAACCACTAGGCCGCCACTCCACTTGTTTCCAACATGAATAAAACTGAAATGGGAAAATCATCTGGCTGTTGTTGATCACTAAAGCTGGAGCTCAGTGAGCATTCTGATGTCACTGCGTAGTTGATAAAATGTTAGTACATGTCCTCGCTAACAGTGCTACTGGTGTTAGCAATGCTATGAAGCCCGATCCTCCAAGCTGAAGGATTTCTGTGGGGCATTACAGGACGGTCAGGTCTTATTTAGCAGCTGCTTCTATAGTCACCATCTAGTTCTCTTGTAGATGCGCAGTGCTGCTTATAGATGGTGGCATATCTGTTTATGTCAACTCGTCACGCCTGGTACTGGGTTTATATTTAGGCTCAAAAAGAATCAAAACACGATCAGACAGGCGCATTGAGAATATAGCCTTATTTTACTGTAATCAAATGTGTTGTGAATGTCAGACAATATATGTAATAAAGATTAATTAAATTAAATTCAGTTTATTTCTATAGCGTCAATTCACAACACGTCATCTCAAGTCACTTTTACAGTTCACCAGATCATACAGTCAAACTGATTCAAAAGTTTTCTATCTAAGGAAAACCAGTGGATTGCATCGACTCATTGACTCGAATGCAATCCCCTCAGACTAAGCATGCTTGTAGCGACAGTGGAGAGGAAAAACTCCCTTTGAACAGGAAGAAACCTCCAGCAGAAACCAGGCTCGATGTCAGATCAGCGATTGCTGAGAGCCGACTGGGGTTCAAGGAGACAGAAGCAGAGATACAGAAAGAAACTGTAATGCTACGTTCGCAGCAGGCGCAGCGAAGCAGCGGTTTACATGCAAAGTCAATGGTTGCCACGCGTCAAGGCGCCAGCAAAATGTCGCAGCTGCCTGAGCAGCGTTTAAGCATCTAACGCGCAACGGCGCGAAAGCGTGCGCTGCTGCTCGAGATGGGAAAATGTTACTTTTTGCTGCGCCGACGCGCGCGCATCAACCAATCAGAGATGCCTGATCTGGGAGCTGGCAGGAAGGCGGACACATCGCTGATGATACAGAAGCGCTTTGTCCGCTCCTCTGAAACAGTTTATTAATGTCTAAATTAACTTAAAATGCTGAAACCTGCAGAATATGTTTGCTTTTATTATCCTGGTGCCTGCAGTTTGGATTAAGTACATGAAAAACACCTTTCAGCCGCCGCGGCGAACGCGAGGAGGTGACCGAAACCAGAGGCTGCTGTTGAATGGGATTCCTACTGACAGCTCAGCACCGCTGGTATGTGGGGGTCTGAGCGGCTCGACAGAAATAATATTGGAAGGCAGGATGGTAATCTGGATGAACTGACTGCACTGATTAAGTTTTCAGGTGGATTTTCTCGCTTAAAAACATATTAAAACTACTTTATTCCCACTGATCACAGCAAATATAGCGAGCCCGTCAGAACTAAACTGGTACAAACAGCAAAAAGGAAGCAGCAGATGTGATTTTAGCTGCTTCTGCCGCGTCCGGTGTGAACGCAGCATGCAAGGCGTGCCCCATCCAGGAGCTCCGAGCCAGCTCCCATGTCAGAGGATGAAGAGAGCACATCCAGCCAGTCACAGTCAGAGAAACAGGACTACACTGGAAAAACAGGCCGATTACAGTTTTGTATTTTGATTCTTTTGTATGACTCTGGTTCATATGGCATTAATTCAATGGGAAGTACTTTATGCACCATGAAAGGCCCTTTTGCCTTCGGGCCACTGTGGTGTGTAGAAACAGCTCTGCTAGCAGCCTCGTGACGCTGTATTCCCACCAAAGTTTATCATTCCTCTTAGGGGGGTTTGAGGAGGGCTTTTTTGTAATCTTGCCTTCACTTCAACAAACAGAATTACATGGCAAGCAAAAAAAGGGAGCCACTCTGGGAGGGGAGGCACAGAAGAGCAGGCATGGCTCCACTTCCTCCTCCATTAATCTGATCCTAGATACACATGCCATGTCATCTTTGGGGAACAGACAACAAAAAAAAAATCTCCAAAAGTTTGCCTCTTTTGTGCATGTCTCATTATCTCGTCCCTTCTGAGTAGGGGGAGGCTTATTAGCAAGCTTTGAACTCACACTTAGAATAATATGCCATCAACAGTTTTATAAGCTAATTAGAAAAAAAAAAAACAGTTTAATTAACGAGTGACTGGCAATAAAATGGCAATCATGAAAAAAGAAACCGAGGGTGCTAAGCTTCCACTACCACCAATTAAGGCCTAATTACAAACAAATTATATATGTGTTTTGCTGTGGGCTTTAATTTAAAAAATGCTTTAATTAAAAGAGAAAACATGCTAATTAATTAAACAGCACACAAATCTACATTGAAAAGTATGCTTTGTCTATCAAGTAATTAATGAAATACAATAATCCAAATGAGATTCCCAGGCATTTGATAAAAGCTTAGTACCCATTTCAAATATCCATTTCAAAATTAATAGGCGAACATTTAATGTGAGTCATACTGAGATACAATATAAGTTCATTCAGTGATAAATTGCTTACGCTGAAGGAGAAACGAACAAAGGGGAGAGTTACCCTAAACTCTCTGCGAGGTAGCCCGGAGGAAGCAGGGAGTCGCAGTGCCGCTGCGATGTGGGGCGGAGACTCTCCCCATCTGATAAAGCCCACTTTCCACAAAAGCTTAACTCATTAATTTTTTGATTACAAACAGAAGGTGGTGAGAAGAGGAGGAAAAAAAGGTGTTAAATAACAAATGTCATGAAACCCTCTTAGTTCAGCTCTTTGTTTCAACTAAGCCACCATGTCTCCTCTGACAAAATGCCGCAGCACCTTTGTTCTGCGGCGTTTAGGCGAGGCTTTCCAAAGGGTAGATTTCAAGGACAGCGGGGCTTTTCCTTTCAGCTGCTGCTGCCTATTGAAATATGAGCTCAGACATAATGAGGGATGTTCTATAACCATCCGCTTGTTCAAAAGCCACGGAAACAGCTCCTGCTAATACATATTCATGCTGCTAATTATTGTGCAGCCAATTACGAGGGACTGATTTTCAAACTGTTTTACTAATCAGGCTAATCTGGCTGTAAAAGCGCTTCCAGAAAGGCTCCACTAGCAAAGGTCCGTCCAGAACACAGGAACCCACAGAACAACCTCTGCTCTTCTCTCGTGTTAGAATCATAATTTATGTACATGGTAAGACCAAGGAAGAAGTAGCCAAAAAACTTTCTGAAACCATGCTACATGTATCAAAATGGCTCCACAATTCATGCTTACATTTAAATGTTAAAAAAAACTGTATCTATGTTCTTTACAAAAAGAGTATCAAACTGCTCAGACCCAGATGTGTTTGTTGCAGGCCAGTCCATCACAGTAGTGTCAGAGTATAAATATCTTGGACTCATTCTGGATTCAAGTTTCACATTTAAAAAACATGTAAAGAAAGTCACTCAAACAGTCAAACTCAACCTTGTAAACTTCAGATACATAAGAAATAATCTGAACACAGATGCAGCAAAATTGTTTTTTAACGCAATGATTATGCCTCATTTAACATACTGTCTTAGCAGCTGGTCACAGGGCTGTAAAACAACATTAAAACCAATCCAGTCTGTCTACAAGCAGGCTCTAAAGGTTTTGGACAGGAAACCCTTTCGTTTTCATCATTGTAGTATACTGGACAAACATGTCCTGTTAAACTGGGAAAATTTAGTTACATTTCATGATGCAAATCTGGTCTTTAAAATTTTACATGGCTTTGCTCCACCACCACTTACTGCTTTTTTCACACAAGGTAGCAGACTCACCAGATCTGTCTCTTCTAATAACCTTACAGTCCCACTGAGAAAAAGCTCATTTGGTCAGTCAGCCTTCTCAGTGCGAGCAGCTCAGTCCTGGAACACCATTCCAACTCATATACGCAATGCAGACACATACAGAACTTTCAAAAACATGTTAAAAGCATGGTTACAGGAGAATCAAACCTGTAATCATAATCAATAACTTCTGTCTGCCTGTCTGATGCACTTTTGTCAATGCTTTTTAAATCTTATATTTGTAATAATGTCTTTGTTTTTTACAGATCAATGTCCAACTTTTATGTAGATTACTAACTATGTATTTTATTGTTTGCACTAATTTTTAATGTTGTTGTTTTATTATGTTGGCATTTTAAACCTTGCCCAGGGACTACAGTTGAAAATTAGCTACTTAGCTAACACTGGCTCATTTACAGAAATCTTTATTAATGTGCACTGTCCCTGTTCAAATAAACACGTAAATAAATAAATAAATAAACTTGCATCAATTTTATTGATTTGCTCTGATACCCCTTAATATTAAATGTTTAAAAAATCCTTTAAAAGTTATCTAGTTAAAAAAAGTTTATATCAGCATAATCCAACTTTCCTCTCAGATGTTTCTTAGGGAAGATGGCAAACATCAGAGGAAACGAATAGACGGGACAAGGAGGAAGATGTGGAAAACCTACCAAGACATTACCGTCCTAGTTGCTAGTTGCTAGTTGTTAAATGAGGAAGTTATGTCCCCTAAAAAAAGCAGTTGCGCCTCGGGGGCTTCCTCACAGTTCTTTTCCTGGGAGCAAGTTATTTACTACTCTTAACTCAAACTGGGCAAAACCATATAAAAAAAGACTATAAAACAGGAGTAAAAAGTAACAGAGTTTATTCCAGATCAGGTCGTTACAGGACAGAGAAAATGCTTGAAGCTTGCACAGCCGTGGGCTCAAAAATCACGGCCGCCAGCGTCCGGCAAAGATTGAGCCCTCAACAAGGTCATCTTCTGCTCTCTTAAAGCCTTCATGAGTCTATGTGTTGCATCATGTTGATAAGTTTAGCTGTCCACAGATATCAGAAACTGACACGCCATCCATGTCTTTGAACTTCATGCAGCTTCTGCTTCTATGCCTCAGAGTTACAGATAGCTCTCCTCTATCAGAAGATGCGCCCATATCCTGTGTATTTTAAAGACACGAAGCTTTCCTGATTAGATGACCTCCGCACACACAGTGACATCCACAATGTAGAAGGAAGGCCATCTACTCTGTCTAATCTTGGCTAACAGAATAACAATGCACATGATGTATAAATAATAAACCTAAGACTAGGTTACCACAGAAGCAGTAAAAAGCTCCCCAGTAGCTTTGGAGGAGCTGCAGAGATCCACAACTCAGGTGGGAGATTCAATTTGAACAATAGTCACATCATTAGTCCTGCACACAACAAATCTAAAGTTTTTTGGATAAAAAAAAGCTTAAATACCTTCAGATGCATTTAAAGAAGTAAATTATGGCTATAATATGACATTATTGTGTTTATAGTCAGTTAAATAACACACTGCTGTCATTTTTCACATCTCTGATGTTGCTGTCATTTTGAAATAAAGCAGGATATTTGTTATTTATTCTCCAGGTGCAAAGTTTTATATTGTAAAACACTCACTGTACAGAATTTTATTTTTGATCTTTTACCTTTTTATGTTATTCTTATACATTTTTCTAAGGTCCATATTTGTATGACAATGTGTTCTGCAATCTTTGTGCTGCTGTAAACTCAAGAATTTCCCCATTGTGGGACAATAAAGGGATTTTTCTATTCTATTTTCTATTCTATTGGGGTTATTTATCATAACTATTAGATTTTACCATGTTTTCTATTCTGTGATTTAATTTCTTATAGTCTAATGTTTTAGTTTGTTTTCAATGTTGCCTGAATTAGTTTATTTGTTACATGAGCAGTTTGTGTTCTTCTATAGGAGATTTAATGGAGGATGAGAGTGAAATGATCCGGGACAAAGAAATGATACGTGTCTTGGTGCTTTAGTAAAGTTTTTCTCAACCTTTTTTGAGTTGGGCATTTTGTCTCACCATGAGTTCCCCTCTCAGGCAAAAGTATTGATGATCGCCCAAAAGTACAATAACTGATTATAAAGTAAAACTATTTTACTCAATCCTATAATTTGAGCATTTAATTCTAATGCTTTGTATTCTTTCCATCTCAAATTTGGAGCCGTTCACCAAACGGCGAACGCCCAATCAGCTGCTGGCTTTGAGGCTAGCGGTTGAGGTGTGAGACGCTAAACGGTAGCCGCATGTGTTCAGTCTAAAAGAACATGAGTGGCGCCCAGCCGACAAACTAGCTAGCGCGGGCTACGAAAGCAAGTTTTTATCGAATTACAGAGTATTTTCACTGAAAGTAGAGCAAAAACACTGCTCTGGAGGCTTTTTCTTAGAGAAAGATGTTTATGCTCTTCTCCCCGACTGGTTTCGGGCAAGAGTAGCCTGGCTGTTAGCACGTCATATGCTTCGTTGATCAGATTGGTTTATTTGGCCCTCGCTTCATCACCAACATAGGCCAATCAGCTAACCAGTATTTCGCCCTTCCCAAAATTACTTTAACGTGAAGGTTTCCAGATGGATAGCAGAGCAAATCCATCTGGCGGAGTCAGGTTAGATTTATACTTCCATGGACGTTCCACCACAGTAAGCTTGTATGAGCTTGGTGAGAACAGAAACTTTTAAACAGAGCATTTACGTGGAGAAATGTGCTCGTGTTGCGCTCTCACACACGTTTTCTCTTTTAAAGTGGAGAGGGCGGGTCTTTTAAAAAATTCGCCAAAAATCCTCCACAATACCTTCATTAAGTAGAAATGAAAACAGTGCTACCTCTCATACGCTTGAAGCTTTTCTTTTCAATAAAACCAGATCTTGTTATGCATTTTTGGTTAAATCTATGTTAATACCATCGTCTTCTTTTTTTTTTTTTACGGGCGGTATGGAACCAGCTAGAAGCATTAATGTGAAACTTTGTTATCATAAAGTTAGAATCTTTAACCTCCTATGAAGTTAGGAGCAGAGCGGTTTATTAAGCTACAAACATTGGGGGAAATTACTGTACGCTTGGTACCTTTAGCTTTTTTGCTATTTATTATACTATTTTATTATCTAAAACAGTTGGATAAAAATGTCTAAAACTGATAAAAGTAAAAAAAATATTACGTTGGAACGAAAATAAAACATTTGCAGCTTATAAGGTTTATATTATTATTTATTCACCTTGAAAAATGAGGGTTTTATTTCTGCGTTTCATCATTGGAGCTGTTGATACATTTACTTTAAAAAGCCTAAATTAATCCAAAAACAAAAGGCTTCCAGCTTTGAAAAAACATTTAAAAGCTGTAATGAGAATTAAAAAAAAAGACAATATTGAAGCAATGCATCAAAGTCAGACGGATGGAGAAACACAAATCTCAGAATTTGTTTAGAGCTTTGACTACATATTATTTTCAAGCTAAGATTGAAGAAAAAAGAAAAGTAGAGCAAAAGAGCAATAAATTAGTTGATTTGAGGGAGCTTTAAACAACAGAAACAGTTTCCTTTCTGCAAAAGGCGGGATTCTGACAGCAAGCTCTCCATCTTCTATTCCCCTTTGCTGTGAGGAGATAATAGGGAACCTGTTATATTGAGGATGTAAATGCATTAAAACATTGTCACCCAACGTGTACCAGCATTTTCTTTAGAAAAACAATGCCTAAAGGGACAAACAGGTCTCTAACTCCTTCATAGCTGTCAGAATGCTTTTGCATGTAATGTTTTTTCAGATTCTTCGAGCTAAAATCCTGCCGTGATCCCGTCTCACTGTTATGACCGTAAACAAATTAAACATCTAAACCTCTCCTTTTGGCAAATGAGGCCCTCAGTTTAAACCCTGAAATTGATTCTTGCCACAGTGGAGATTATTGATCCCGTTTTGTTATAAAAGTCAGCAAAAGCTGGATGACCGTACAGTCGTTTAAATATACAAAAACGCTTTCATAACTATGCAGCGGGAAAAGTAAACATGCACAACTTTGCATCACTTTGGTTTCAGCGACTTCAATATGGTCAATTTCCCCCTGAAATGAAGTTATCGCTGCTCAGCAAAGAGTCGCTCCTGCCAAACTGCTGTCAGTTTCCATCACGGTTCTGGCAAGAATGGAGGCAGGTGCCAGGGAGGGGAGAACCCCAGCTCAGGCTAAAACCAATCCACCGGCACCGTAAGAGGCTTTCAGCGAAGAACAGTGCAGGTGCCACTCAGCAGAGCTTCAATTTAACTCCCCCATATTTGAACAATCCTCCGTGGTTAAAATGGAAATATGAAAATAGCAATGTTCATTAAATACTGGAGAAACCGGAGCATGCTGGTAATACCAGTCCAGCCATTTGTAAACTTGCTCTCTAATGCCGTACATGATATTTATTTGTTGGGTAAGGGTCAGAATATTAACAGTAACAAAGAAAGAACACTCCTGGATTCCCTACATTTTAAAGGAGTCATCACCCAGAAACCTGACTTCTTCTTGTTAAAATCAGTGCTGATGTTGGGCTTCAACTGAAACCTTCCATAAGATCTAAAGGGGCCAAGGGGCCCTCAAGGACCACATGGGGTGCCCTCAACGCCTTCTGAAAACAGCAACTCAGCAGTTGCTAAGTTTGAAATTTTATTTTATTCTGTTACTCTTCTTTTTAATCATTTATAGAGCATTTCATCATAGTAATCATATAGGGCATTTTAGCATTTATAGAGATTTTAAATGGTAGATGTAATGTACTTTATTCAAGCCAGGAGACTTGACCAAAGCGCTTTTACACTACATTCATTCACCCATTCACTCACACACTGATGGTGGCAAGCTACATGCATAGCCACAGCTGCCCTGGGGCTCTATATGACAAGCAGGGCTGCGTACACTGGCGCCACCGGACCCCTCTGACCACCATCAGTAGACACGCGGGTGAAGTGTCTTGCCCAAGGACACAACGACACTGGAAGTCGGAGTCGAGGCTTGAACCGTCAACCCTTCGAATTCAGGGCAAACTCCAACATCCAACGGCACTGTCGCCCTACTAAAAATTATAATGTTTAAAGGAAAATTAGAAATTAAAAGTTAACAATAAAAATTTGTTTAATTTGGATGAAGTTTAGGTGAATGTTGACCCCTCTCGTTCATAGGTCAGTATTGGTAGCCCTTCCTATGATTCAGTAGCCATGAAGTAGCCCTCAGCCTTGAAATGGTTGGTGACCCCTGATCTAAAGTGTCAGAGCGGCTTGTTTTATTAATTTGGGTTCATGGTGCAAACCAGAAAAGCAGACATGAGCCGCTCTCCACCAGTGGCGGAGCAGACAGTTTCCATAAGGGGTGGCCAATGTGGAGTGGCCATAACTTATAGGCGCCCTAACAGGAAAATAAACGACCACAACATCCAGATATTTGAAATAAGTAAGAAACAAACCAGATCTTGATAGTAAATAATCATGCCTTCTAACTTAAAGGACTTTTAAATATGAAATTATTACATACTGTTCAATAAAATGATAAGTGTTTTTTAATTAAGTGATAATTTTCATTTAAATGTGCTTTTACTGAGGCATCCATGTTTGTCAAAAGAACACTACTGCCACCTACTGGTTTGTGGCGTCACGGTGCGGTATCGGCGCTGTTGATCAAGTCCCAGTGCTGTATCTGGTGTTTTGTCACAACGCCGCTATTATCCAAGTCATCTTGAAAACATTCTTCTTCCAAATGTTGGCTACATATTACGATGTTTTTTTCTCTGGCCAGAAGTTCATGGTAAACTCTCCCTCTTCAAGTTATGGCGCATCCAAATCTTCTAGACCCGTCCGGAAAAGGAGGATCAGGAATCGGAAAAGGTGAATAACTCATTTTTTTTTTTCACTTTTACCCGGATGTATTCCAACATCAAATTGCCATGCACGTGGGCATGTCAGTTGCTCTAATTATAGTTTTGGTGAATTTCTAATGGTGGAGAACTCTGAAATCTTCAATTAATTGTAGCTGATTGCAGATGTGTCTAGAAGTTCCTATTGATTTTGCTTGTAAAGCGTGGGAGAATGGCGCTTAGGCTTACCGCGACCGCGGACGCCACTGCCGTGGAAGATTTCGGGCAGAGTGAGAGGCCATACTTTGGCAAAATACGTCTCTGGTGACTCAGTGATCGCAACAAAAAATAATTATTTTTATTTATTTTTACTTATGCTAAATTCATTAAATCACCGCTTAACATATTAGTTATAGCTATATATAGATAATGATCCATTGATTATTACTTGCTGGTCGGACTTTTCCTTTAAAGGTATACTGGATAATATGTTTTTTGGCTTGCAGGAGGGATCAACTTATTTATGGGACTTCCAACATGCCAATCTTGGCACATCCAATAGCAAAGTTTTAGCTGTTGCTGTGCAAGCACGCTTCTAGTGTTTCTGTATCTGGTTAGTTTTTACGGGTTCAGTCATTTAGATTTAGCTCTACTTTAAAAGTTGTTGAGAGTCACAAGAAGCAAACTGTCCTTTTATGATGTCTTTGTCGCATTTAAGTTTCTTCTAGGGGTGCAACGGTTCAAAATCCACGGTTCGGTTCACAGTTTCATGGTCACTGTTTTCCAGTTCGGGGGTATATGTTGATTGTTAGCCTGACATGTTGGTCGTGGTGTTGCTGTTAGCATAAACAAAACGTGGTTGCACAATGCTTGCACACTGTTGCACTTTATCCACAACTTTCTTTTCCGCGTCATCGTGAGGTCACTCTAAATGCAAAGTGGTCCCATACAGCAGACCTATATAAGGTCTGCTGGCTGGCCGCTCTTCCAACTCCTGTTCTTTCCTCCTACCCGCCATACCCACACCTTCTCCACAACAACTGATTTTTGTTACTGCACACCGCTACGCTCGCTTCGCTTCTTCTTCTTGTTTACTACTGGTGGTTGGCTTTGGTCGCAGTACCGCTTGTACCTTCTGCTCTGAGTGTAAACGCCGCTTATGCGCGTAAAAGGAGCAGCGCATGAACGAATCAAACGCAACACGCCGGGATCGAACCGAGACAGTCGAACTGAACGGTCCGGACGGTTTTCATAAAACCGCTCCATCCCTAGTGTCTTCATGTGAAAAATCAACAATTAAGGTGTATAATTAATTAAGAAACTCCACTTTATAGTTTTGGTTTTCCTGGTGTCATTGCTGGAAGGATGCTAACATTAGCCTGCCTTGCTATCACCACTCCAGTCTCTATCCCACCATATGGGCGATTCCACCAATCACCTGCAGGCAGTAGGTACTTTGACTAAGAGAAACTTTAATGTCATTATGTTTACACAGGGTGCACACAAAACAAAATTTTGTAAAGTACAGTTCTCAAGACATTATGTTTACATCTTATGTTTACATCAAATGTAAACATAAGACTGATATAAAGGGGAGGAAAGTGTTTCTGTTTGTGTAATTTTTCACCTGTTGTGTAAAAGATCAGAAAAACGTGGTAAATTAAAACCATGGCTAGCAGCTAATGTTGCTAAAGCTCCATCCAGATGAAGTACATTTTGGATACCGTTACTCATAAAGAAAAAAGAGGCATGGAAAATGGTTCTGAAAAAGCTTTTTTTTTTTTCTTGTAAAAATATTTGATCATGAATTTTAACAAGTTATGACTCTTTTAATCCGAGTGTTAAGCTAAATGGATATTTTATTAAAGCTCTATTTGCAACTCATCAAAACCACTCTTATCAGGTGAGAGCTGATAAAAATGATGGAGAAAAAAAAGAATGCTTCATCTGAAATGTTGACTTAATTGGCAGCTACGACTTAAAATCATGTGGGTGATTCTTATGTTTTTTTGTTTTTTTTGTATAAGGGTGAAACTTTTATTAAAATTAAAATGAAAACGTACTGCCTCTTATTTAGCAACTCCTCTTGAATCCTTGCAAAGCAAATAAACCAGAGTCAACATTTTGGTCCTATGATAAAAGCCAATGGGATGCTGCAAGCAACAGACAAACATAAAACAAAGAAGTTTATGTTTGATGCAGTTCGGCACTGTAGCTTTTGTGTCTTTTAAACCAAAATTACTTGTGTGTATATGTGTGTGCACGTGTGGCGGCTACATTTTACGCTAAATTACTTTCAAGCCACCCGGATCTTCGACGCCAACCGAGCCGCTTAGTTACAAAACTTCAGGCAGTGCATTTAGGGACACGTACACTTCAAAGGTACGAAACTCTTACCTGGAGAATGATTTAACAGTTGGCTTGAAAGCAATGTACCCCTTCATTAAAAAGCAGAGCCAAAAGTCCTTTAGACACTGCAGCACTTCAAAACTAAGGGGAGGGCTTTCCATTAACTCAATAGGAAAAGGGCTGCGGGTCTGAATGGTGGATGTCTGCATGTGTTTTTGTTCCTCTGTGTCTTTGCAGCGAAAAAATGGCCACGGATCCATTAGCTTGATTTGTCACAGCGGGCGCACCCCAAAGATCGCTTATCTGCTGAACGTACCTCTCGAGTGGCGAGTCTGTCGCTCATCTCCTCCGCCTTTGCAATGTCCCCTTCAGCGATGGCCTCCTCCATGCTCTTTTCTAGGCCGGACTGAGGAAGAGATGGGGGGGAGAAGAAATTCAGATTTTTTTCCCCCCTTTTTATTTGAAATACGGGTATAGAGAGAGAAAAAAAGAAATCAAAGTAACTTGAAAACTCCCCAGGGCCTTATTTTTAATATGATCGCCATTACTACAAATATGTAGATTTCGCTTCACAAATGAAAACCGCTTTGATTGGATATTAGTGAGGAAATCTTAGAAATGCTACAGGAGATTACCAAACATAAATGTGATTCTTTAATTACATATTTCCATTACAGAGCCGAGAGGAGGAGGAGGAGGGGTGGGGTTGCTGACAAGCCCCCGGTTACTGATGGAAAGCCATCTCTGCTGCAAGGAGCGCAAATTTTCATCACAGTAAGTAAAAAAACACCAGAACGCGGTTGTAAATATTCATACTCCCACACTAAAGTAGCTCGAAAAACAGACATTAGTGCACTTGCTCTAATTTTCTCATGAAAACTACTTTTTTTTTTTCCTCAAAACATGTTTGAGAGCTTAGCTGTTGGATGAATCTGGACAACTGTATAGGGGCGTGGAAAAATGTCCACAGAGAACAAAGGGACCATTTGAGACATTTTGTTGCTGTTATTTTAATAGAATCTATCAATACATTTTCCATAACACCTATTCACACTCTTTCTGTCTCTCCATATTTTATCATGTTTAAAAAAGCGAACCTAAATGCTCTTCATGTGAAAAGACCAACACAAAGGTGTTAAGGGAGAACATCCTGAGCTATCTCTATAGTTATGCTGCTATAGGTTTAGACTGCTGGAGGACATAGGGACCTTCATTCTCTCTCTATTCTCCTATTCTGCCGAATCTGTTAGTTCAATCTCTGACGTTCTGTTCTCTCTGCTTTTCCTCAGAGTAACTTTGCCTCGTCTGTTCCTGTTTGGCTGTGATGCCATCCTGGAGAGAAACATCAGCTGTGCTGCTGCCATCAACACCCTTGTTTATAGATGCTGGAGATCGGCCTGTTTTCCAGTGCGGTCCTGTTTCTCTGACCGTGACTGACTGGATGTGCTCTCTTCATCCTCTGACATGGGAGCTGGCTCGGGAGCTTCGTCTGCCTGGCTGTGTGTGTTTCCTGGACGGGGCCGCCTTTTTGCAGCTGCTTTTTGTATCTCTGCTTCTGTCTCCTTGAACCCCAGTCGGTCTCAGCAGATGGCTGCTCACACTGAGCCTGGTTCTGCTGGAGGTTTCTTCCTGTTAAAGGGAGTTTTTGCTCTCCACTGTCGCTACAAGCATGCTTAGTGTGAGGGAGATTGTATTTGAGTCAATGAGTCGATGCAATCCACTGGTTCTCCTTAGATAGAAACCTTGAATCAATATGACTGTATGATCTGGTGGAACTGTAAAGTGCCTCGAGATGACATGTGTTGCGAATTTGGCGCTATATAAATAAACTGAATTGAATTGAATCTGTAAACATCAACATTCAAATCTGGACCACAGATGTCGTTCTGGGTTTTGACTAGGCCATTCTATCTGCCCTAAGTGTTTAGGATTATTGTCTTGCTGGAAGGTCCATCTCTGTCTTAAATCTGGTTTATGCTTGACGTGTCAAATTACGTCATTTTAGCTCCTATGCATAGAAAAACATGGTGGTCTATGTTAGGATAATTATCATTGATGATGTGTGAGTTTATTACACCTTGGTATAATAACCTCACCTGCCTATTGCGTGTCAGAACTGATGTTTTCCACAATAGTTTATCTGATTAAGACGGTTACTCTGTCTGGATATACAGTTATAATCTTTATTCTGTACGTGGCAAATATTTGAGAATGGAATGAGAGCGATGTCCTTCAACTAAGAACAAAGAGTATGTATATTTTGAGATAAGGCTGGAGATATGGATGTCTACTCATCTGCTAACATGTATGATGTAAAATGCTGATGATGTGGCAGACTGGACATGTATAAAATGCCTTTTAAATTGTTAATCACACCCCAAGAGCATGAGATTAGCCTTCATTTTCTACTCACCCCATGCTGAACAACACTCTAGGTACTTTTTTTGATATCTCCATGCATCTGGAGATCTGGGAGGCTTCTTTGCTGTCTATTTTGTCAAATAATGACTTTCTATAGAAGGTCCATAAAAGTCCACAAAAAAGCGTGTCAATATTCCTCCATACTGCTGCGTCCAGTATTCCAGTATTACCAATTGGGTATGAGCACAAATCATTTTCAAGGCATATCATTTAAATCTGTTTTTAGAGCATAAACAGTAGGTGTGCTAGGATTCTGAGGCCTTGGGGCCTGGGGTTTCACAGCGCCTTCACGGAAACGCGGCGGACCGTAAGATCAAAGTCTGGCATTCAGCTAAACGAAGAACTGCGTTAACTCTTCCTCAACTTACTGAAGTCCTCAGACATTTTTTTCTTTCGTTGTTTCTTTACTTCAATTAAACAGCACATTTCTTCTTCTCACGCATTATTGTACGGAACAGGCGCTGAGATAATGCACTTTCTCTGGTTTTGGGTACAGCTTCCGGCTTCATTCGTGAGCGGCGCATGTGCAGCTTTCAGGAAATCCTATACCTACTGTTTATGCTCTAAAGCATTCTAAATGACTTTTTTGAGCAACTTCACGGATGCTACCCACTCAGGACACTTAGGAATGCGATGAGGGCGAGCAGTATATGGAGGGAATATTGACATGCGTTTTTGTGGACTTTTATGGACCTTTCTTACCGAGCCATAGACCTCCATTATTTGAATGTCAGCAGACAGCAAAGCCTCCCAGATCTCAGATGCATTTGAGATATCAAAAAATTACTCAGAGTGTTGTTCAGCATGGGGTAGTGAAAATGAAGGCTAATCACTGTTTTAAGGGTGTACTATTCCTTTTAAACTTAAGAAAGATCTCATAGAAGGTCAACGCTGCAGATCTACAGTAAACCCTCAGCCACCTGGATTGATCTGAGTAAGATTGCTCAATTTGTATAAAAATAGGTTGTCATGTCTCTTTGGAAATTAAGACTTTTTAAGGACCCGCGGGAACGCTGTGTAAACAAGTACAAAAGATTAAATGTTTTTAAAGCTCTGTATCATGTTTATCCATGTCCTTCATAAAAATGTATTTGTTCCATACCTGCCTTTTTTCTACGTGTTTCAAATACTTCCTTTCAATCCAATTGTTAGATAAATTGGGTATAAATTTCTCCAAAACTTAACTAAGCATTCTGAAGGGTCTAGGTTTGAAAAAAAAACTCCATTCAGTTAAGGAGAAAGTTAAAAAACTTAACTTTTATAATTGAGTTATGAATTTCTCCAAACTAATATGTATCTGTGAGAAAAGAGGTGTTTAAATATTTTAGTTTCAGTCACAGACGTATCGTGAGGTACTCTAATACGGTCTTCCTTTGTCTGGTAACATTTAGACTTCTTCTCTAGAGGAGAAAAAAAAAATCACACACTTTCATCTCAAGCACAACAGAAAGGCTAATCTTATCACTAAACGTCACAGAACATAATCCCTAATATTCTTCTTTGTCAGGTTGAATCATTACAAAGGTTTCCAAGGATCCACATGTCAAATCGCATAAGACAATCAGAAGACACAGCGGCACAGACACAAAGGATATAAAGGTGTTACTAACAGCTGCTATAGAGGCAGAATTAAAGCTGAGAGGACAAGTCGGAAGGCAGGCTTTGTTACCTTCGGAGGCGGCTTAGAGCAAGCAGGGGGTTGAAATCGATCGTTCACACCAAAGTACTGCTTCAGCTCCTTCCAGTGCTTCTCCCGGTCATCCTGTTGCTCCCTGAAAACAACACAAATTCTGTTAACATCAAACATATGTAGACAAACAATAATCTTAAAGAAATGCAGGGAGCAGAACTAAACTACAGTTTAACAAGTTTTGATTTGCTGAAATAAACTAAAATGTTTTGCACGTAATAGATGGCATCAGAAATCAAAACGTATTATTCTAACCAGAAAACTAAACAGATTGAATGGAGGACGTGTTGAAGCTTTAATTTCATTAACTGTCTCTTAACGCTAAAGAATAATTATCATCAAGGATACACTGGAAATCTAGATAAGTCATTTTTTCTTAAAATAAGTGCATTTTTTCTTTTATTGAGGAGGTAACAGAGACATTTTACCAATGGAACAAGACAATTTACACTAAAAATAAGAAAACTCAACTGCATTGTCTTATTTCTAGTGGATATTATCTAATTATCTTATTTTAAGAGTAAAAACTCTCATTCAATTGGCAAACTATCTTATTTACCTACTCAAATTAAGGGTAAATACTAGGGATGTACGATATTGGGATTTTGGACGATATCCGATATGCCGATATTTTAAAAACTCATGTAGCCAATAACCGATATCGATGTACGATGTTAAAGCTGGACAAAAATAAGTAGTCATTGAAAATAGCAGTTTGATCCATTTCTTACACTTTGAAAAAATAATATACTCAAATATATTTTCATATGCTGATATCAAATTGATTTTTAAAAAACGCGGTATCGATCTATTTTACTTTCAAAATCTCATGAAATTTCATCGTTCTGTTACAAACTCGTGATATTTTGCAAATTCTTGTGAGATTTTGTTAGTAAAATAGATCGATACAAGCGCGCCAATATATCAACATATAAAAATATGGCAAAATTTAGCGGAATTTTCGGGGATTTCGTGGCATGACGATGACATATAGCAATATTTCATTAGTAAAAAGAGATTGATATGGTGTTTTTAAATGGCAATATATCAGCATATGAAGATATTGGGATATTTTAATGTATCAATATTTTTTCCTCATCTTTAGAAGTTTTTAAGTCTGTAAAAAATAAGTTTTTGAGGAAGAAGAAGAAGTAGTATTTTATTTTTTTTTTTTAGACTTTAGAAAACCTGAAGCTGATCTAATATCGGGTTAAATATCGTGGGGTGGCCGATGTCCGATATTCAGTTTTTAAGGTCGATACCATAGAGGGGCCGACATTATATCGTACATCCCTAGTAAATACACTTAATTTAAGAATATTTTACTTATTTCTAGATCGTTTTTCCAGTGATACGAGAACTTACAAGGAGTAAAGCAGCTCAGCTCACTTGAAATTCTCTGTTTCCAAAAATTTCACACTTTTCCAGACTCAGAT
The DNA here is from genome assembly GCA_018398635.1 of Cyprinodon brontotheroides. Lineage (NCBI taxonomy): Eukaryota > Metazoa > Chordata > Actinopteri > Cyprinodontiformes > Cyprinodontidae > Cyprinodon > Cyprinodon brontotheroides. Next base: position 4,671,409 of record JAGKQL010000052.1, read on the forward strand.
TCTAACGTTAACCTTCAGCGCTTTTTATTTCATTTAAGACTAGGACTCGACGATATACTCTTAAAATCTTATTACAATATTATTGTGGTAAAGATAAAAAATTACAATGAAAAAAAAAACATTCAGTCCTTCTCAGGTATCTCTGTGGCACATTAACAAATAATACGCATGGAGGACATAAACATCAGCTTCTGCAGGACACCAGTTACATAAAATGGTATTATTTATATCATTAAAACCTTGTCGTAAGTGTTGGGTTAAAAAATGTAAGGTTTGTAAAAGAAGAAATGAAATACACAGTGAGGGATTTTCAAACAACAGCTCCTGCAGGAGGAGAGACAGCTGCACCCAAGACTCAAACACTCTGTCTCTACCTGACATCCTCTGCAGAGCGTTTTATCAACAGAACATGTGGCATGGTTAAAAACAGAGTATTGTTCTGACAGAACAATTGATCAGTTCATAAAGACAGGATGCTCCACCAGAATCACAAGGCAGGATGGTCTCCTGACTGAGACACAAGACAAAGTGGAGCATCCCCTTGCTCAAATGTTTCATAAGCACACACAGACATTCATTTTATAATCATCATTGAATAAACCTAACAGTAAGCACTTTCAATCATATTCTTCGAAGTTGTCAACGACCCAACAGAAAAACGTGGAAGAAAAGGAAATAAATCAAGAAAAAAAATCTGACTATTCACTCACTTTCTGAAATCTTTATCTTGATCCTAACTTATCTTTTAGAAAATAAATAAAAAAAGCTGTGAGTTTCTGTAAAGGTTTAAATGTTTACCTCAAACCCCTTCACTAAGTATATTTTACCCAATAGTTGTGTTCCCTTAGCCTCGTGAGACCATCCTGATCTCGCCGAAGCTTTCAAGGTTTCACTCGCAGATCAGTCTGGAGACTCTCCCGCTAAAGAAAAGTTGGAGCCGCTCACCAAACTAACGGCCCAATCGCTGATCTGATTGGTTTATTTGGCCCGCTCTATCACCAACATAGCCCAATCAGCTAACCAGTATTTTTGCCCCTTCCCAAAATTTCTTCAACGGAAGGTTTCCAGATGGATATGCGGAGCAAATCCATCTGGCGGAGTCAGGTTAAGTGTTTTGTGTCGTACAGGAGTAAAATTTACATGAAGAAAATAAAATAAAAGAGAAATGTTTGTTGGTTTGATCATTATTCCTGTGAATCAGTGGCTTCAAACATTTCTATCTTAAATAATGTTCAATTGACATTGTATTATTAACCCAATCCTTTAGATCAGTCATTATGGAAAAAAGGATCAATTATTAGACTTTTTTAGCCTTTTTGTTTCACCTTTGCCCTTCAAAATGTCTGTGCACGCCACAGCACTGTTCACGTTGGATGATGATCCTTCACATCATTTTCAAACAACCGAAAAAAACTCTCCCAGAACTTGGATGATCTTTTAAGGGTCTCAGCCACACCTTCAGAAGAATGATGAAGACAGTAGGTATGGAAGCGAATCGTTACCATATTTAAAATGAAAAAAATTTTCAGAAATGCTTTTTCTATTTTAAATATGGTAACGATTTGCTTCCATTAGTAGGCTGCTTGTAGTGATAATAGTTAATGCTGGGCTTTAAATGTGCACTAACCCACCACTGAAGGGTTTCAGTGCTTATAGTTGTATTATTATGTGTGGGTGGCTGCATGATGTAGACCTAAGCATTGCTAAATTGCTTATTTTAAATTTGCACATCCAATATGGTGGCCAAAGATGCAACCACAACATAAAAAAAAATAGCATTGTCACAATACACCCTGCCAAGATTTCCTATTAACTTTTATTGTGCAGCCGTATCTCGATGCAGATCACCGCCAAAACAAGGCCTTAACTAAAGGGACTTATGGTGGTGGAGGGGTCATGCTCTGGGCTTACTTTTCTTCAGATATAACTGGAGTTTTGTTGAAGCTCTAAATATCAGTAAGGTTGGAACCAACAAGTTGAGGCGCCCACTACAAACTGTAATGTAGGGATGTATTTTTAAAAGGTTATAATGAGGACACATTAACCAAAGAAAGACTTAAGAAGACAAAAGTTACAGTTTAAGATTGGCCTAGACAGAGTTGATAAATAAATCTGGCAGGAAGGATGTGGACAATTTTACGAGAAACAGAAGCCAAAAATTACAATTTCACGATGTAGGATGCTGACAGGTGCTTCAACAAAGCATCACATACTCTCACAGATTGAACTGCTTTTCAGTTGAATTTAACAGGTTTACATTTTCATTTTTGTCTTTATGTCCAGAGGTGATAAGTAACAAAGTACAAATACTTTCTTACTGTAACTTAAGTACACTTTTTAGGTATCTCTACTTTACTCCATTACTTATTTTTCCTCCTACTTGACTTCTACTTATTACATTTTCACACCAGTATCTGTAATTTCTTCTATTCCTTTCATTTTTAAAACAATTGTTACTCGTTACCCTTGGCTTTGGTTTTATGTTTATAAATATTTATTTCATATCATATGCTTCATCCAATGCAGATCATTGGCGCCCATCCACATCTAGTGAAAACTACTAGGATGCACGCATATAATAATCGAACAAAACAAAAACAACATACAGCTCTTTAAAACTGAATATCGGACATCGGCCACCCCACCGAGAATTTAACCCCGATATTTGATCAGCTTCTGAGTTTCTAAAGTCTAAAAACAAAACTACTTTCTAGCACTTCTTCCTCAAAAAAAACTTCTTTTTTACAGACTTAAAACTTCTAAAGACGAGGGTAAAAATATTGATACATTAAAATATCCCAATATGTTCATATGTTGATATATTGCCATTTAAAACACCATATCAATCTTCTTTTACTAATGAAATATTGCTATATGTCATCATAATGCTACGAAATAAAAAAAAAAAATTCACTTAAATTTTTTTGCCATATTTTTATATGTTGATATATTGACGCTGTATCGATCTATTTTACTTACTCCACAAGAAGAGATTTCGAACGATATATATCGATCGATAGACGTGTGGCGCAATAGAAAAAAAGAGGGTCGATAAAAGTTCGATAAAGAAACGCAGTTTTCCTTCCTTCTCATTGTAGCCTAGCATGTAGGTTTATGCTAGTCACTGCTTCCTCCCAACCAATCACAATCGCGGACCCAGGCATGCCGTCACCAAGCGCCGCCCTCTCAAACCACAACACAGAGCACATGAAGATGCAGCAAGGAGAGGCGGAGGAAATTGTTTCAAAGAAGGGTTTTTGTAGTTCGGCAGTCTGGCAGTATTTCGGTCATGGCAAGTCGGACCAAAAACAAACCACAGTCATCTGAAAATGTGTCGGGAACCAGTGAAAACGAAGTCTGATAACGAAACCAACTTTTTTTATCATCTCAGCCGCTCACACCCGCAGGAGTACGAGCTGTGTAGGCCCCCGCGCGGCTCTCCTCCGAGGAATCTTCGGGAATTTCGGGAAAATATATATATATTTTCAGTTCTGGGCAGTTTCCCACGTAGTTCTAACAATTGAGATAAAAATGCTGAGGGGCCAGAAACTTCAAAGTAATAACTCAGGTTAAAGCAGGAAACGGGCGGCGGCGGTGGTGGGGGCATTTATTTATTTGTTATATTTATTTTGGTCACTTTTCTGGTCACTTTAGTTTATTCTTTGTCAGTATTTAATAACATAACTCAGGTCTCTTAAGTTATTTTTCTTTAAAACAATTCTGTTATGGTTAAAAAAGTTGGTTAAATAAAGATTTAATTCGAAGTCTGTGTTTGTGTTTTTTATTAAAATTAAATCATTTAGCAATATTATAAAAAGTCCAGGCAGAGCTGCACATAAAATATGGTTTCAAATCTTTTCAATAATTATCGATATCGATCAATATGCATTTTTTTTTATCGATAAGCTTTTTTGTCTATATCGCCCAGCCCTAGGATATGGGCCAAAATCCCCATATCATGCATCTAGTAAAAACTACTGTAATTGATGAGTCATATAACGCAAACACTCATTGCTTAGTTAAAGGAAATCATCAGAAGCAAGCAGGTGTTCTTCAAACTGCTAACGTGAATTGTCTATGCCATGCTACAATGTTTGATTCAGAAAAAGAGGTTGAAATGTCTGAAAGGTCGGACACAGGCGAGAGCGTATCGGGAGACGGAGACCAACAAGCAGGGGCGCCTCTAGGTTTAAGAGACAAGGGTGGCTCAGCCCCCAGAAGATAATGCGCGCGCATAGCGCGCTCACGAATTTTTTCAGTGCACCTGCTAAGGCGTTGTCTAAGACAAGCGTGTAACTTTGTGTTGAAAGTTGGTGGGGACGGCTCATAAGGAAAGGGAGCTACCTGCGCGACGCCTTTTTTTTTTGTTGGAAAGGATAAAGCCAAAAAAATGCGAATAACATTTATCAATTTAATGCTTATAGTTGAAAACATAACTGTTACAATATTCACTTATATATTTTGTGCAAAAAATATCACATAAATCTAAACAGACAGTACAAATCAAAGAAATCAAATAAATATATCAATTTTGTAGAACATTTATTGATGGTCAATTTTGGGTCACTTTTTAAAATTAATTTACTTTTAAACCAGGACTCGGACAAGATCTTATGGGACCTTAAGCAGAATATGATTAAGCAACTCCATCTTTCTGTCAAGAACATCCACTAGCAGGGTATCCAGGGGGGGATTTACCATTAGGCAATACTAGGCAGTTGCCCAGGGCCCCAAGTTCTGGGGGCCCCATAAAACTCTGTTTCCATGTATGGTTAATACAACTAATCCTTATTTGTGCACATTAATTATGTTTTTGATAAAAATCCTTTGGCTAAAATGCCATCAGAACGCTGATAAATAGAGAGGAAAAAGGGACAAGAAGAGAGGGACAAAACCTAGAACAAATAATGGATGTCTATTCTATTAACATTTCTCTATCTGTAGAATGGGTCTGTTTTATGGGTTTACTTCTCAGGGGGCCCCCTGCCTGTCTTTGCCTAGGGCCCCAAATTTCCTAAATCCGCCCCTGAGGGTATCAATACTGATTTGATAGAATCTGGGAGAGCGGACTATGTTCAACCATCCATTTTCTTTAACCTTATCCCTCAGTGGGATCAGGAGGTGCTGGTGCATATCTCTAGCCACGTTCTGGGTGAGAGGTGGGATCACCCTGGACAGGTCACCAGTCTGTCGCAGTATGTTCAACCAGCTTAAAAGTAATCGGTAATCAGATTTATTATTTGCACTTTTACTAAGTGAACTTTCTAACTCCCTTAAATCTGAAATTCCAATGCCAAAATTGTTTAAATCTTTTATCTTTGGACCCCCTGCAGAGTGACGTCACACCTGCAAGATCCTATCCTTACCTTCCTGCTAGATTGCAAAAAGCAGCTTGCTCATGAGTTGTCAACATAACACGCTAAATCTTAAATGTACGTGTACATATAAAAGAAAAAGGGGCGCAGTGCTTGCTACTGAATGGCAACACTATCAAAGTCAGGAAAAAGTTTTAAGTAAAGCCGGGATTAAAACAGTAGCTACAAGAAGCTTCAAATAAAAGGTGTTCTTTATGTTCAACCTAAACACCAACTCCGATAGACCATCAGTAGAGCAGGTGTTTAAATTAATCAATCACTGCTGCGAAAGCTTATAGCAGTGAAAGCTAATATACCACAGCCATCACTTAATAAACGCAAAATAAACAACCCTCTAAAAACGGAAAACTGTAATGGACTGAAAGTCCTGTTTTTTATGTGGGAAATTATTTGCGTGTGTTTTAGTATAATTCTGATATATTGGCGCTGCTGTCTGTTTCTATGGCAACGATACTGAATGTAGTGTAGCTTAGAGACCTGCATGGGTCGAGTTTTACCAACCCGCACCCGCCCGAACCCGTTAGGATGACTACCGAACCCGACCCGTCACCCGCGGATATCTTCAATTCAAATGTTATGGGGAGAGGTTGGAGGGGGGTGATGGGGAGAAAGCGAGAGGCAACAGATTCTTTTTTCTGAGTTTTTTGTCGGGGTTTGTGGACGGTGAGCAGCGGGGAGAACTTTTTTATTTTCTTTCTGAGGAGCGGCATGAATGGGGTTTTAATCAGATATACACAGCACCGAAAGCAAAATACGTGTACAAAATATTGGTGGGGACATGTCCACACCAGTCCTTAAGGAAGTTACGCCTATGATTGTTCAGATTAACTTGTCTTCTTTATGGCTTTTATTCGGTGCTTTACTGCATTTGTTTTGGGAAAATATGAGGAAAAAATAAATACAGAAAAAAAATATATATTTTTTAAAATCGCAAAATAATTATAGGGTGGCTAATGCCAAAGAAAGGGTGGCTGAAGCCACCCTTAAATAGGTCTAACGACGCTTATGCCAACAAGACCTCCTCATCCTTGGCCCTATCTCAAAGAATTTTTAGAAATAGTCAAAAAATTGAGCTTTTAATTCATATAGTGGCATCTGGCTGTTTTTTTGTTTTTTTTAAGGTTACTTTATACTTTTTATACTTTAAGTAGTTTTTGGAGCACATACTTTTTCACTTTTACTTGAGTAAAGTTGATACTTCAACTTTTACCAGAGTGTTTTTAAACTGCAGTATCTATACTTCTACTTAAGTAACAAATATGTGTACTTTAGACACTACCGTTTATGACACTTAACCAGACATTTCACAGCTAATGTTAGAACATTTAATATTGTTCAGTATATCTGAGGAACAAAACATTGAAATAATTGCAGGGTTATTAATAAAATGTCTTGTTTGTAGCTCAGAATGTGTCATTTATTTGGGTGCAATAATGTTTTTACCTGTCCTCTGCAGGTTCCTCACATTTTCTCCCTGTTAATTCCAAATTGAACAGATAATAAATGATTAAACAATTGATGAATTCATCTTTAATTGGTTGAAATATTCCGATAATGTATTTACCTTTTCTGCGTCTCCTTTTTCTTTTTTCGTGGATCTTTATTGTCTTGATTTCTTCTTTCTTCTTCCGGAGCTCCTGAAATTTCTTCAGCACACAAAACAAAA
>JAGKQL010000052.1:4681400-4703235 GCA_018398635.1 Cyprinodon brontotheroides
CGCGCTTTCAGGAAATCCTATACACTACTGTTTATGCTCTAAAAACATTCTAAATGACTTCGTTTCGAGTAAATTCTGGATGCTACCCACTCAGGACACTTGGAATACATTGGACGAGCAGTATGGAGGAATATTGACACGTTTTTTGTGGACTTTTAAGGACCTTTCTGTCTCGTCACCATAGACCTCCATTACTTGAATGTCAGGAGGACAGAAAAAAGCCTCCCAGATCTTCCGATGCATTTGAGATATCAAAAGTACCCAGAGTGTTCAGCATGGGGGTGAGTAGAAAATGAAGGCTAATCATGTTTCCTTTTGGGGTGTACTATTCCTTTAACTTACTTTTAAACAGCTCCAATCAGCATACAGTGGGAACATCAGGTCGACCTGCTAATTTAGGTGATACCATTGAGCACAAGGTACGGACGTCAACACACCGCGCCAGTCACTTCTGATCTTCTGTAACAAGCCAAAACAACTCTGCTTTCATTAGATAAACATTTGGCAGCTCTGATATGAGAGATTCTAGGGGACAAAACAATAAAGAAGCTTGACTACGCCCTGGCTCATTTTCATCTTACTCTCCATTGTTTACTTTCCTGATTGCAGTCGCACTGGTGACATCATCAGTGCTGACCCAGCATAATGGCATCACCAGCCACGCAGCAGTGGTGGGACAGAGGCTATGCATCTTACCTGCCGGGAGTTACCTTTTTGTGAATAGGAGAGAAGCCAAAAGCTGATTGTTCGCAGGTTAACCCATGTTTGAAAAAAAAAAAACATGTCAACCCCGCTAAGAGGCTGAAGAGTATTTTCAAATTTCTGCACATTTTCTGTATTTGTAAGTTGCATCAGTATAGCAGCCTTTTTTCCATCAGGACTTCATCAGTGTAGAAACCATATGAAGGAAAATGTCAGTATTTTTTAATCATCACCTTTACATAAATACACAGCCACCATAAACCTGTGCTGCTCACAGACATACCTCATTGGGTTTATGAAATTGGCCTTAATATAAAAAAGTGTCAAAACCTCCAATTATAAATGTGAAAACACCCACAGAGAGTTACAGCAGTACTTCTAAAAACTTGTCTTGACTTGAATATGCTGGAGTGAAAACCACTTCTAATTGAGGTGAGCTAGGCGACTAACAGTTTGGTGAATTACCAGGAGTCATTCAGATGTTAACCTATATTTGTGTCATGTTCTGGCTCAGATAAGCTTCCTTCTATGACCAGTGGTTCACGATTTGCTTAAAGTGCTGCGGGCATGACATTATTATTACAATGATTAGCATGCAAATCTTGTATAGCCCCTGGCACTGGCGCAGGCATCTACCCTTAAATTGGTCTTTCACATTCATTCACTTTAGGCTCCCTTTTAGTTGCATCTTAATGCTGGGCCCATAATATACATAAATTATAGCCAGTATTTTGTGTGCCATATAAATGCAGAATAAAGAGTAAAAGACCCATAACTTTGGATTAAACATAAAAAGGTAGATTCCAGCTATACTATGTTTGCAATAGTGGTTTTATTTTTTATTTTATCTTTGTCCAATGTTGCCTTTTAGTTCTATAGGAATTAAAAAGGCTTGTGAATTTTCAATATTTTTTTTTGCAATAATTCTCCACTTGCTTATTTGTGTCAAGTTATTAAGTATTATAAGACACTATTTTGATCTTATGGAAAATGTTATTGCCTACACCGTCTAATAATACTGTTTTAAGGCAATATAGATATTTAACAATTAGATCAAATTAAAAAGGTTAAAAAAAATCAGATTTAGAAATCCCAAAAGTGATGAAATATTTGTGAAGCATAAATAATTATTAAGTGGTCATTTTTGCCTGTTTGCTTAGACTTAGATTTAGACTTCTTTATTTGTCATTTTGTATGCACAGAGTGCATACAGAACGAAATTGCGTTGCATACAGCTTATGAACATTTTTCAATTTGATATTTCAAATGAGATGGAATACATTTCCGGTTGATTTACACCACGAGTTATACAAAAAGTGCAGCAGTGGTTAAAAAGTTTAAACAGTGCAGTGGATAAAAGCAGTGTGCAAAATTGCAATGGTTCAGGTTGCAAATAGAGGCGTTATTTCGCTTCGGTTGAGAAAATGGAAATGAGAATGAGCTTAGAAAAAGCTAAAAAGTTAAAGCGTTCAGCGGAGCATTTGATGCTCGATAATGTGCAATAGGTGCAGAGTTAGGTTTGTGGATCAAAGGTTCAACAGTCTGATATGGCAGTGGGGAAGAAGCTGTTGCAGAACCTGGTGGGTCTACAGCGGATGCTGCGGCAAACCTACTTTCCAGAGGGCAGCAGGGAGAGAACAGTCCATGCTGGGGTGTGAGGGGTCTTTGATGATATTACGGGCTCGGGACACACAGCGCTGTGATGAAATGTCCTTAATGGAGGGAAGAGGAGCCCCAATGATTTCCTTCTTGCTGTCCTCACCACCCTCGCGTTCTTCCAGTCGGTGTTATTAGTCCAGTTTGCATAACAGAAACGTAATTTCAAAATATAATTTTCTGACAAAGTAGGGATCTTTAAATTAAAAGTGTGCTATTATATATAGATCGTTTAGAATGTAGAATGGATGACAAGACGCAACCAAAGGCTTTTGCTAATTGCATATAACCTAACATGAGAATGTTTGGAAGGGCTGAGTGGGCACTCTGCCTTATTCTATTCTATTCTATCCTATCCCATTCCTATTGTTCATTTCCTATTCTATTCTATGACTCTATTCTATTCTATTTATTCTATTCTATTCTATTTCTATCCTATCCTAATCCTATTCTGTTCTATTCTATTCTATTCTATTCTATTCTATTCTATTCTATTCTACCTATTCTATTCTATTCTATTCTATTCTATCCAATCAGACATGTCTTTTCTCTTTGTCTAAACCCAATGAATGACTGGATGCATATCAGTATTTTAACTGCTCTTTGAAAAACAACCTACTACTTTAGCTTTTGGGGGATGGAAAAATAATAATATAGACAGATCTGATCAAATCTGAGTGGAATGATAGATGATGGCCTCAGAGAGATGCTCTTCATGTCCTCTGTTGTGTGCATTACCCTATTACTATAAAAAAACAAAAAAACAAATGAATTATGCCGGTCAAACTAAGATTGATTTCCGTAAGACTATGTAAAGAAACTGAGAAGCTGACCTGTATCTGCTTTAAAACAACATTGCTGGTGAAAACAGGAGCTAAATTCTAACATGTCCCTGAATGCATCCAGAACTTTGCCTTTTTTTAACAGTATTTGTCAGAAATTGTCTTTATTTTATACGCTTACCACCAAGATCATTTAAAAACTAGGTAGATGCCATCAGATATTTCTCCTTTTTCCCTCCCCTACATCAACAAATCACCATTAAGACAAACATTTGCCACGGAAACTTTAAATTCTGCTATTATTTCTTTCTTTTCTGATGGCTGCTGTTCCACCTTTATTGCTCATGGTGCCTCATGCTCGTTACAGAACCAGGGGAGATCGCACCTTTCAGGAGGTCACTCCGGCGCTTTAAAATGATCATCCGCTTTACTTGATTCTGTTGATGTTTTTAAGAGCGAGCAGAAAACCTATTTGTTTAAGACATAAGACATTAAAAATTTTAATTCAAGTAGATTAAGAGTTGTTTATGAACATGTCTTTTGTGACTGTAAATGTATTTCTTTTTGCATTGTAATTTTGTGAGGCCCTGACAATGTCTGTGAAAGGAGCTATATAAATAAACATTACTTACTTGTTAAATATAAGAGGTGCTAAACAATGACTGAATAAGGCTTTTCATATGTAACATCGTCACTGTTCGGCCATTTTGGCCGTTTTTATCTTGTGCTTTCTGCTCCCTTCAGCTTAGCTTATTTGTTTTCCCACATTTCTTGGCCTCTGATATGGAAAGAAACAGAAGATATATATAAGATAAGATATAAGATTAAATCCCAAACATAGCAGTAAATAACAAGTAGTACACTGGAAAAAATCTAAATCTAGATAAGTCATTTTTTCCTAAAATAAGTGCATTTCTTCTTAAATTGAGGAGATTAAAGAGATATTTTGCCAATGGAACAAGACAATTTAGATTTAAAATAAGAAAACACAATTACTTAGTCTTATTCCAAGTGCATATTATCTAATTATCTTATTTTAGGGTAAAAATACTAATTCCATTGGCAAATTATCAAATTTACCTATTCAAATCAAGGGTAAATACACTTAATTTAAGACATTTTTACTTATTTCTAGATAGTTTTTGCAGTGTAATTGCAGAGGATAAATTCCCTTCAGCTTTTAAAACTAAAAATCTTAAATAAGTCATTTACATTCTTAAAATTAGTGCATTTTTCTTGAATTAAGGATTAAAGTGATACAATTTGCACAATGGAACAAGACGATTTACACTTTAAACAAGAAGAAAAACAATTGCATTATCTTATTTCAAGTGCATAATATCTATATAGCTTATTTTAAGAGTAAAAATACTCATTCCGTTGGCAAATCATCTTATTTACCTGCTCAAATTAAGGGTGAATACACTTAATTTAAGACATTTTTACTCATTTTGAGATCATTTTTGCAGTGTTTAAACTTAGACTAGAATCAGAGAACCCTCGAACAGTAGGTTGACTATATTTTCCTTTCGGAAAATCAGGACACCTTGGTGGGGGGGGGTTGTGTATTGGGATCTCTGTTCCCATGCATAGAGATGTCTATATCTACAGTTGCTATATTAAAAATGGTTTTCTGTAAACGTCACCAGCAATAACTCCAATAACAAACGATAATTTCATTCAAAATGTATTTATTAAAAATGCTTAACAATTCCTGTAATGAATGAATAGCACAATGAAAGAAATAATGTCTCATCTAAACATCCCTCACTTAACAATAACAGTTAACAATAACTCTCAACTCCAAATAACAGATGATTCTCTGCCTCAGCAATGAACGAAATAATGTCTGTTCTGTAGGTTATTGGAAAAAATAAAATTAACAAATGAGCTAATTAACAAAAAATACCTCTTGTGTAGCAAAAACTATTCAAAATGTACCAAAAATGAACAAACATATCAATAGACTATCTTTACTACTTTCGGAGTCCAGGTTGCTTTTTTAGATCCCTTTCACCTCCATTGGACACCGAGACATATGTGCCTGCTTTGCACTTCAAAAACAATCTAAAAATGAGTAAAATGTCTTAAATCAAGTCAATTTAACCCTTAATTTGAACAGGTAAATAAGATGACTTGCCAATGGAATGAGTATTTTTACCCTTAAAATAAGAAAATTAGATAATATGCACTTGAAATAAGACAACATAATTCCTTTTTTCGTACTTTAAGTATTAATTGTCTTGTTCTATTGGCAAAGTGTCTCATTTACCTGCTTAATTCAAGAAAATATACACTTATTTTAAGAAAAAAAATGACTTATTGAGATTCAAATTTTTGCAGTGTGCACGCTTTGCACAAGGCATCCAACACTGCAAAAACCATGTAGAAATAAGTACAAAAATTTCTTAAAATAAGTGTATTTACCCCTAATTTTAGTAAGGTAAATAAGATGATTTGCCAATGAAATGAACATTTCTTTTCTCTAAAATAAAGATAATTAGATAATATTCACTTGAAATAAGACAAAGCAATTGTTTTTTTCTTATTTTAAATGTAAATTGTCTTGTTCCATTGGCAAGGTGTCTCACATACCTCCCTCAATTCAAGAAAGAATTTATTTAATTTAAGCAAAATGACTCATATAGATTTCCATTTTTGCAGTGAATGTGCGTCCCGACCCCGGTCTGAAAGCGGGGAAACTCTTTTTGTAAATCGTCGGTAAACATACAACTTGCGTTTTGCATGTTGTTGGCGTGCTGACGGCGCCACGCTATCTATATTCCTGATTAAGAACAGGCTGCCATACTTGGCCGACTCGAGGGATTCAAGTCTGCACGCAGCGATGGGTGCACGGTGCCCTATGCCTGTATAAATTTAATGGTCCAATTAAGGTAATTTAAAAAAAAATCCGACACTTCCTCACTTTCTAAAAAAAACACCCAGGACGCCCGGGACAGGGACGTGAAATATGGATATGTCTCCGGAAATAACGGACGTTTGGTCACCCTATCTAACAGCAGCATACACACGTCTTTATCACCCTCTTATATCGAAGGATAGATTTTCACCCAAAAACAACATTTATAATTTAATAACACCTTATTTATTTTTTTATAAATATTCAAAGCAAAAGTCAGCAACCTTCTTATGACCTTATATTAAAGATTTGCACAGTTTATTTATGCTGTGTGTGTGTTAAAGTTGTCTGATAAAGCTTATGTCATCTTGAACATGTAAAATACATTTTATCCTCTGAAAATACGCAGCCATTAACTGGTATCACTCACTCAGCATTATCATGAGTCAAATTACATTTATGACAAATTCCCAAGCAGATCAGTAACGGGAGGTAAACCAAACACAAAATTCCACGTTAAAACTTAAAAAAAAGCAAATATTGCAGGTTTGAATGATTTTACTATTGATTCCAGGGCTTTGTTTTCTATTTCACAGTTGAATTAAAGTCTCAGCTTTCTCACCATCCATGTTTTCTCTCTCTCCAAGTCTCTGCGAGTCGCTCTCTCCTTCTCTCCCTGGCAGTACGCTCATTATTTCTGTCATTTCTTGGTAATTTGGAGTTCGCTGTTTAAAACTTAGAGCCTCTTATTAAGTTTTTGGCCACGGTGGATAAGAGGCAGGACTGTAAGAGCACAGAGATAAACTAATCATCTTAAAACCCTAATTATTAGTATCTTACTGTGACAGACTGTTTTTGCGAGCCAGCCAAATTGAGCCTCAAATGAGGAAAGGCATATCTGTGGAAGTGGTAATAATTTTAAGTCATCTCGATCTGGCTTGGTGTGGCAGAATTCATTAGTGGAGATTAGCACTGTGTGTACAAAGTAAATGAGATATCTAATAGCAAACGTGGAGGTCTGGGGACTCTTAATTTCCTCACCAGTATGAGGGATGATGTTAAGAGGTGATTTCATATTTATATATATAATTTTTTTCTTAATATCTTGGCTTCAGTTATGTGGATTTGCCTGCACTCCAACCAAGTAGTTAAACTAAAGGGGGTCACTAAACTGCTCACCTCTAACCTTCCTTTGAGTTTCTGCTGCAGGGAGGCGACAAAAAAACGACCCTAAATCAGATTAAAATGCGCTCCTCTGACGTAGAGGCATGCCAGGTTTTTTGTTTTTTTTCATGAGGATGTGAGGGGAAGTTAATTATGTGTGTAAGGAGAAGGTTGGGGAAAAATAATAAGATTACAAAGAACAATTTGCTGATATAATTACACCAAAATTGGGTACACACAATCGTAAAATACATGTATTGCTTGACCCGGGTTAGCCGGTGAAATAAATCCTCCTTCTATAGCCTTTGTTAATTTGTTTTTATCATCTCCAAGTGGTGTTTGTGCAGGCAGTTCAATTTGCATGTGTAATTCCACTGTGCAAATTGACAACAAGTAGATAATTCGAGGAAATGGGCTGGTTGCAGGCCCCTGCTATCTTCCTGAGCCTATTCATTTTGAGGAACCACTGAGGCATGAAACTCACATCAACTATTTCCTGACAACGCTTTGGCTTATTGTCCCCTAAAATGTCATTACAGCCATTATTTATGAAGCTAATTCATTTATTAAACCATATTTACTCTGACAGAATTTGTTACATTCCGTCCATATTCTCAGCGCTGCTTTTGAACATTGTCTCTCAGTGAGTGTGTGGGAATGCCTACAGCTCACAAAGTTTTAAATAAAAAGATTGTTTCTCCTGAAATTGTTGGGATTTCTTTATAAAATCACAGCCTGTTTTGGTGCAGACAGATCTATTAAAAGTAGATTGGTTCCCCCTCAAGTTTAAAAATGGTCACCACTGGTTAAGGTTTGCAAACATTAATTTGAAAGATCAGAAATATTCAGTCTTTATTTTGAGCACAATAATTTAAAGGGAAATAAATCCTATTTAAATAAATATAATTTTTACAAATTTATGTGACTGATTGTGCACCTCTAACGACACAATCACCCTAATCTTGCAAAACTTTTCATAAATAGGATATGTAGACAGAGCAATTGTAATTTACACCCTACTTATGTTTTAGACCCTCTTAATTTTCTGCTTTACCCTGCAAAAACGATTCAGAAATAAGTCAAAATATCTTAAATTAAGTGTATTTACCCTTAATTCAAGTAGGTAAATAAGTTGATTTGCCAATGGAATGAGGATTTTTAAACTTAAAATAAGGTAATCAGATAATATACACTTGATATAAGACAATTAAATTGTGTTTTTCTTATTTTAAATGTAAATTGTCTTGTTCCATTGGCAAAAGTGTCTCACTTACCTCCTCAATTCAAGAATAAATGCACTTCTTTTTAGGAAAAATTTCAATTTTTTCCAGTGTAGGTTTAGGTGTTCCTTAAAGATCCATCTTGTGGACAGTTTTTCATCTCATATTTATTTTCTCTGGTCTGAATCTTTCAACTCTGAAAATTTCCAAATGACAAAACAGGCTTAAATTGGAGGAAACGAAACCTTTGCTGAGTTTTTCTGAAAACCTTTCCTCACCTATCCAGTAGATGGAGCGTAGATGTTTTAATTACAGTGGTGGTCCATCTTCCTATAAGTACATTCACAGTCAGATGCAAATCAAAGACCAACACGTCGTTCTCCTGGGTTGTTGGAGTCTTTTGTGTTTGGATTTTATGTTTTGTCAAGTGATTCACGATAAGTGTGCTCGTTCAACCTCTTTTGAATAAGTTAAAGGACAGAGTTGTAAATGCTTGGAAGCTGAAACACAATCCTCCCTCTCTGTTCAGTGATGGCTTTGCTCCTTTAATCAAGATGGCTTCCTTCACCCCTCTTTCAAACCATCTATCCTCTCTGTCCAAACTTTGAAAATTTTGGTGTCTGTTGTTCTTGAGATGCAAGTGTACAACTAGATTTTTCACAGAGCTGCAGGCTCTCATGTGCTGCACCATTTGTTGACCAGAAAAATGTATAAAAATCCAGCTGCCACCAATTCAACCCTGTTTGATGTTTGCTATGACCTGAATGACTGAGAATTTGCACAGACATATTCTCACCTATAGTGACATTAGGACAATAATCACCGGTGTAATTGTCACAATGTCCCTACTCTGCATTTGTTTTACTTTGGAATACGCCTGTCTCTGTTTTCTACAGCTAGTTGAATTGTTTCTCCTATATTTCCTATCTGAAACCAGTAAAAGAAACAAAATTACACTGGAAAAAAATCGAAATCTAGATAAGTAATTTTTTCTTAAAATAAGTGCATTTGTTCTTGGATTGAGGAGGTAAAAGAGCGGTTTATGCCAATGGAACAAGACAAAAATACACCTAAAAATAAGTACCACGGTAAACACAATTGCATTGTCTTATTTTAAGTGAATATTATCTAAATAACTTATTTTATGAGTATAAAATACTCATTCCATTGGTAAACTATCTCATTTACCTACTCCAAATGAAGGGTAAATACACTTAATTTAAGAGAAATTTTGCTTATTTCTGCATTGTTTTTCCAGTGTACTCCTGCTTTGGCATCACTCCTCTGAATTCCCCACACTGGAAAAAATCAAAATCTATATAAGTAATTTTTTCTTAAAAAATAAGTGCATTTGTTATTGAATTGAGGATGGTAAAGAGAACATTTTGCCAATAGAACAAGACAATATACATTTAAAATAAGAAAACACAATTGCATTGTCTTATTTGAAGTGCATTTTATCTAAATATCTTATTTTGAGGTAAAAATACTCATTCCATTGGCAGATTCTCTGATTTACTTATTCAATTTAGGGTAAATATACTTAATTTAAGAATTTTTTTACTTATTTCTAGATCATTTTTCCAGTGCAGAAGTACGGAAGTGTAAATTTGGGGTTCCTCAGGGATGCATCTAGAACCTCTTATTATTCATTTAATAACATGACAAAAAAAGAAAAAAAAACATGTCAGTTTGACTATTACATGATTACATAGGAGAAAGATCCATTTTGAATTTTGAATAGAGTTATAAGACTGAAATCTCAGATGTGGAATAAATTTCCAGTATAGCATTACAGCAAGAGGGTTACCTTTGGCCCCCAAAACACTTTTTCAACCTAACATTCCTCTTAACACCACCATACATTTATCATCATGCCCAGACCAGGTC
This sequence comes from Cyprinodon brontotheroides, assembly GCA_018398635.1. NCBI lineage: Eukaryota > Metazoa > Chordata > Actinopteri > Cyprinodontiformes > Cyprinodontidae > Cyprinodon > Cyprinodon brontotheroides. Next base: position 4,691,675 of record JAGKQL010000052.1, read on the forward strand.
ACATTTGCTAACCAGTTACAATTAAATAAAAAGATCAATTCCCTTAGAATTTACTCACAACACTAAGCATACAATGGAACTCACATTAAGGGTGAGGAATTACAGTTCGCAAGCCTGTGGAAACATTTCGCATTTCTCACTAATTATGGAGTGAAGACAGTCATCGCCACTTTAATGAACTCAATTATTGTTACTCTCTTTATTTTGGCATCAGCAAGTCTCTGCTGTCCCATCCACAGCTGGTTTAGACATCTGCAGCAAGACCTCTACCTGGAACCAGAGAAAGAGACAGAAGCACTGCTGTGTGTGTCTGCATCTCCCTGGTGGTTTCCTGTTGAGTGTAGTAGTAATTCTTGTGTTTTGGTTTGTTTTCAACATTCGCATCATGGATATATTACTGAGCTGACTTCCACCTTGATAAATAAAAAAGAATTAAGTTTACTTTCACTTTACTGCAAAAAATGGAAATCTAAATGACTCATTTTTGCTTAAATTAAGTGCATTTTTCTTGAATTGAGACACTTTGCCAATGGAACAAGACAATTTTCATTTAAAATAAGAAAAAAAATTGCTTTTTCTTATTTCAGGTGCGTATTATCTAATTATCTTGTTTTAGGAGTAAAAATACTAATTCCATTGGCAAATCATCTTATTTATCTACTCAAATTAAGGGGAAGTACACTCAATTTAAACTTTTTTTTTACTTATTTTTTAACTGGTTCAATGTTCAGCCATCAATTTTGAGCAATATTCTGCTACATTTCATAATAATATTTCATTTGATTTGTTACAAAATATTTTCAAACAAATTAATTATTACTTGCAGTCACAGAGCTTAGCCAAATAAAAATGCCCACAGCATGACAGATCCTCCACTGTATTTAATGGTCGTATTAGGTTTACTTTATAATATTTTATTTTGTTTAACACCAGTGTTAGAGTTATTGAATGATAATTATAAAATTATTGTGTGGGCATATGAAACATTTAAGAAAAATTATGCTACATTTCTGTCCTGTGATTCAATCAGGAGGGTCATAAACTTTTATGACCTGCATCCAGTAGGTCATGAGGCAGAGTCACACGGTTGTGTGACTTCCATCCAGCCAGATGGTCATTTCACACTGTCTTATGACCTGCATCCTGCCAGATAATCATTACTGGGTTTTCTGTATAAGACCCGCCCTATTATGTTGTAAACTGTTAATAAAAGGCTTTGCTGTGAAGGGATCTGTGAGAAAAGGTGCTGGTTGTGAGCCAGCAGTTCTTCTCCCCTACTGCAGATGCTGACGTTACAAAATCCCTGTCTGTCTTTGATCATTTCGTCCTCTTAAACTCACCTTTCTCTGGATTTAAACCCAACAGCCAGACCCATTCAGAGCGTTTTCTGTTGAAAAGCTTGAATCAACAATAGGCTAATTCTAGGCTAATATCTAATTATGGTTTCAACAAAAGTCCAAGCAAACTTCAGTTGGAATCAATGAAAGTTAATCCACCATCACCGTTGTTTACATTTAGGAAAGAACAGAAAGTATTATTTTTGAATGTATTTACCTTATTTTAATTTATGCTGAAGCTTTTTACGTATCATTTCCAGGGTTGCAAAAAAACTTCCATTTGTACAGAGTAATGAGCATAAACCTAAACATGAAGTATTTGGTTTTATGATTTTTGAGGTCTAAATTGGTATGGACAAATGAAACTGACACTTTTCTCTAACTTCCAATATTATTTTTAGTAGATGTATACAGATAAAGATAAGATGGGACTATTATTCACACTGGAAACAATCTAAATCTAGATAAGTCATTTTTTCTTAAAATAAGTGCATTTCTTCTTGGATTGAGGAGGTAAAAGAGACATATTGCCAATGGAACAAGACAATTTTCACTTAAAATAAGAAAAAACAAATGCATTGTCTTATTTCAAGTGCATATTATCAAATTTTCTTATTTTAAGAGTAAAAATACTCATTTCATTGGCAAACTATGTCATTTTTCCTGCTCAAATTAAGGTTAAATACACTTAATTTAAGAAATTTTTACTTATTTTTAGATAGTTTTTCCAGTGCAGGGTCCACACACTGCAAAAACGATCTAGAAATAGGTAAACATTTCTTAAATTCGAATAGGTAAATTAAATGATTTGCCAATGGAATTAGTATTTGTACTCTTAAAATCCGATAATTAGATAAAATGCACTTGAAATAAGACAATGCAGTTGTGTTTTCTTATTTTAAATGTAAATTGTCTTGCTCCGTTGGCAAAGTTTCACTTACCTACTCCAATCCAAGAACAAATGCACTTATTTTAAGAAAAAAATTATTTATCTAGATTTCTATTTTTTCCAGTGCAGTTTATTCATCATGCTCATAAGCCATAATAGTGTTAAAAAATGCAGGAAAAAGTCTCAAAATTTGACTTTGGAAAAGCAGGGAATTTACTACCAACACTTGGTTTGAGCTAAATCCCCTCTCCCAGCAGTCTCCTCCTAAATGAGTGTGCATTAGTCAGTTTTAACGTGTCTCAGGAAGATGGTAAAGAGTTTTGCATCAAGCCTCCTGGCCTGTTGCTGCTGACTTGTGGATCTGTCAGTTTAGTGCAGCACATTTCATGACAGCGTGGATAATTTTCAATTGTGAGCAGTGAAATAACACACGGTGAACTAGGGAGGCGTGTGTGTGTGTGTGTGTGTGTGTGTGTGTGTGTGTGTGTGTGTGTCCTGGTGGGGGTCATACATTTTAATGTTACATGTTCTCCCCGGATAAATCCGTCACACCATTCTCTTGCATCTCTTTCTTTCTACTTACCTGTCACCCAAAAGCACTTATCACAGCAGTGGCGATGAGTTGTGTTTGAACTGTTTTACAATATTGATTCGGAGGCATGACATTTTAATTAATACAGGGTGTTAGCTGTCATATAGGCAGCCATCCTCGTTGGTTAGTATGTGAGACAGGCGAGGTGGGGGCACTGGAGATAACACTGAGGCACTTACTGGGAAAAGGGGATCACTGTGGAAAGAGAGAGACAGTCATGGGGGGAATTTACGGTGGAAAAACAGTAATATCAACGCACACTGTACTCCTGTCAAAGCCTATTCAGGTGCCCATAACACAAATCACAGAGACATGGCGTGTCCTTCGTGTTTCCACAGGATGCAGAGAGAGAGAGAGAGAGGGAGGCCTGCAAAGAGGGGCGACCAGGGGGAAATTAGGTAACTTTTTAGCACTCCATTGAACAGCAGTAAGCTTCGAAGGATTAGCAAGCATAAACACATTAAACTGATGAGATTCATCAGCACTCTTGTGTCAAATCTATTGAGCCCACAGGCGGAGCTCAGCTGCTGCAAACTGCAGTCAAGGCAACCAGAGCTGCACTGCAAAAAGTCTAAATCTAGATGAGTCATTTTTTCTTAAAATAAGTGCATTTGTTCTTGAATTGAGGAGGTAAAAGAGACATTTTGCCAATTAAACAAGACAATTTACACTTAAAATAAGGAAAAACAATTGCATTGTCTTAATTTAAGTGCATATTATCTAACTATCTTATTTTAAGAGTAAAATTACTTATTCCATTGGCACACTATCTCATTTAGCTACTCAAATTAAGGGTGAATACACTTAATTTAAGAAATGTTTACTTATTTCTAGATCGTTTTTGCAGTGTGCCTGGTTTTCCACAGAAAATTGGCTGCAGATTTAACAAAGTTTAAAAGATTCAGATTTCATTTTAATTTACAAAAGCATCAGTGTTTAAGTATTTCAATTTGGTAATTAGAAACAAGGCTCTTAATTCTTTTTATGGTTATTTTAAATATCCACATCAACAAAGATCTCCAACAATAAGTATTTTCTCTAGATACACAAAAAAAAGATCAAAATTTAGACTCTATATTAGAGTTTGGTTCAATCTAAGGAAAAGATTCTCAAGATCAAACTGAGCAGCTTAACCCTTTAAAAGCCCGATCCAAGAATAAAACAAAACAGAAAATGACTTTCTTTGGTTTGAATTCCTTATTTGCCCTTTTAACAAAATATGTAAAAAGAAAAAAAACAGAAATACATTTTTGATATTAAAGGAATAGTACACCCAAAACATGATTAGCCTTCATTTTCTACTCACCCCATGCTGAACAACACTCTGGAGTACTTTTTGATATCTCAAATGCATCTGGAGATCTGGGAGAAGCTTCTCTTGCTGTCTGCTGACATTCAAATAATGGAGGGTCTATGGTGACCGAGGCAGAAAAGGTCCATAAAGTCCACACAAAAACGTGTCAATATTCCTCCATACTGCTCGTCCAATCTATTCCAAGTGTCCTGAGTGGGTAGCATCCAGAATTCCTTTTCGAAGCTTGAGTCATCATTTAGAATGCGCTTTTTAGAGTACTAAACAGTAGTGTACATAGGATTTCCTGAAAGCGCCGGCGCCTGCCAGTTCATGACGATACTACGGAAGCGGCAGACCAAACCAGATGAAAGTCGCGCATTCAGCGTCTGCTCTACCCGATAAGCCAAGCGATTTAGAAGAAGAAATGTGCTGTTTACCTGTGCAAAGAAAGAAGCAACGAAAAGAAAAATTTCTGAGGACTTCAGTGTTGAGGAAGAGCAGGAGTTCTTTGCCGAGCTGAATCGCACTTTCATCTGGTTTGGTCTGCCGACTTCCGGTAGCGTCGTGAGCAGCGCGGAGTCGCGCTTGCCTCAAGGGAAATCCCTATACACTTACTGTTTATGCTCTAAAAAACATTCTAAATGACTTCCGTTTTGAGTAAATTATGGGCGCTACCCTCAGGACACTTGGAATACATGAGCGACGACTAGTATGAGAGGAATATTGACTGTTTAATGAACTTTGAACCTCTAGGCCATGAAGACCCGATAGGCGAATGTCGCTTGAGCAGCAAAACCAGATGGTATCAGAAGATTCGACCCATTCGCGCTGAGGTAGCTGAAAAATGAGGCTAATATATTTTGAGAACATACTTATTCCCTTTAATAACCCCAACCTTTATGCGATAAGTCAAGATTATTTTTTTTTTTTTTTTTTTGTGTAGTCTTCTACCACACTGCAAAAACGATCTGAAAGAAATAAGTAAAATGTCTTAAATTAAGTGTATTCACGTTTAATTTGAGTAGGTAAAATGAGATAGTTTGCCAATGTAATAGTCAATAATTTTACTCTTAAAATAAGATAATTAGATAATATGCACTTGAAAGGTCAAGTGCAATTGTGTTTTCTTATTTCAATTTGCCGGAATTGTCTCTTGTTCCACATCGCCAAAATGTCACTTTTACCTCCTCAATTCAAGAATAAATGCACTTACTTTAAGAAAAAAATTACTTATCTAGATTTAGATTTTTTTTTTTGCAGTGTACTGGCTGTTATCAGGTATATCTGATTGTGTGCAATAGGATTTTGAGCAAAGTTTTACCATTAAATTATGCAAAAGGTGTCAGGCGCAAAACATTTCAGAAGCAGTATGTATCAAATATGATACATTTGGCATTATAGGGTTAATGTATGCAGGTCACTACAGAGAACTATCCCCTCAGGACAGGACCTACTCCTCAAAGACGAATTAAACTAATTTCTTGTTTCTAAAATCAGCACTGGAAAAAAATTGAAATCTAGATAAGTAATTTTTTCTTAAAATAAGTGCATTTTTCTTGGATTTAGGAGGTAAAAGAGACATTTTGCCAATGGAACAGGACAATTTACACTTAAAATAAGACAAAAACAATTGTATTGTCTTATTCCAAGTGCATAATATCTAATTGTCTAATTTTAAGAGTAAAAATAATCATTCCACTGGCAAACCATCACATTTACCTACTCAAATAAAGGATAAATACACTATATTTAGGATTTTTTTTACTTATTTCTAGATCGTTATTCCAGTGAGAAAATTCAAGATATGACTGAATAAATGTTACATAAATAACCAAAACAGTTAAATGGGAAATTTTAATTATGGTTGATAGAGACCGATGCCTTGTTGGGTACAGAAGTCAGTTATGCTTGTGTTACACTGACTTTCCAACCTATAATTTGGGCTCAAATTGAAACATCAGCTGCCTAATTGCGCATTTAAATGGAGTGCACCACTTGACCTGCAGAGCAACACAACCCAAACTTTGAAATCTGGACATCCTCTCTAACTAGCTTTGAACACAAAGTATTTTAGATGGACTACATAAACTAGGTGTTTTTTTTTTTAGCGCTTCTGGAGTCACCATCTTTTAGATCTTCACCTGCCAACATCTTTCTCACTTCAAAAAAATTTAATCTAAATAAGTCATTTTTTCTTAAAATAAGTGCATTTTTTCTTCGATTAAGGATTGAAGTGAGACACTTTGCCAATGGAACAAAACAATTTACACTTTAAACAAGAAAAAACAATTGCATTGTCTTATTTCAAACACATAATATCTAGATACCTTATTTTAAGAGTAAAAATACTCATTCCATTGGCAAATCATCTCATTTACCTGCTCGAATTAAGGGTAAATACACTTAATTTAAGACATTTGTACTCATTCTGAGATCATGTTTGCAGTGCTTATGTTGTTTAAGGAATTCTAACCCAGACATTCTTATGTCCTCCAGGAGTATTTTATTTTGAAATAATTTCAGCTCATCTGTAATTTAATGGTTGACTTGTTTTTTGTGCAACTCTTGCTAAAAATTGCACTCATTCTAAAAAGATGTTTAAAAGTCATTTGCAGAAGGTCTGAAAATGTAAAGTTCTATTTTACTGCTTATTTAAACTGTCCTGTGTTCTGCTACGTTACATTAGCCAGGGTGCATTTCCGAACTTAGTCCCGCCCACAAGGTTTGAGGTTGGGAAGTTCGGTCTGGCATTGCTCAGTAGTAGCGCGAGTATGATCGCACAATATCTGGCCGGGCCAATCAAATTGTCAGGGCGGGCTTTATAAGATGATGGAGAGATGAACAGTAGCGTAATCAACCACATCACCAAAGCTGCCGCTTTTGGGTGACAACAACAATGGCTGCCGCTGGAGAGTTGAGGTGTGTAGATTCTGCTATTAGGTCTGTTCTAGAAGATATCGCAGACAGCAAATTAATTTTAAAAGAGGAACAGAGAAACGCGATCAAGGCATTTGTTGAAAAGAAAGATGTTTTGCGCGTGCCCTTCCTACGGGATTCGGCAAAAGTTTAATTTATCAGCTGGCTCCCTTGGTCGCTAACAATCGTCCACGCACACCGCTGCTCTTATTGGTTGTAGGTCTATCCAATTGAGTGCAGAGGCATTTTTTTTCCTGGTTCGTTCAAAACGAGCCCCATAATCACAGCTCTATGGAGCAGCATCAGACTCATTCTGACTAGAATTGAGTAGGACTTCACGTCAGGCTAATGTTACATATAGCAGTACATTTTTTTTTTTGTATTTTTATATACTCTATTTATCCCAGAGGGAAATGATTTCTCTGCATTTAACCCATCCCCTTGGGGAGCAGAGGGCTGCCATTGTGCAGTACCCGGGGAGCAGTGTGGGTTTAAGGGTCTTGCTCAGGGACCCAGAGTGGCAGTCTTGGGAGTTGGGGATCAAACTCACAACCTCAGGATTCAAAGCCCTATGCCCTAACCACTAGGCCACCAATTGTAAAGACATAATTTTCTTATTTTGAATGCGTAAAATAAAGATAGTTAGCTTGATTGTATTAAAATGAATGCCGACAGTAGAGTAGTGGGGGACAGTATTTCACAAACAGACTTCAATGTTTTCTATCTGTATTTAGGCCAAAATTATATATAGTAAATATACATTTATTCAAGTTATATGCTATATGAGGGGTTGTTTACACAAGAGTAAAATTTGGTGTATTTGAGATTTTTATAGATTTTATTCTTGTAACGGTATCAGCCAATACATGCGTGCAGAGGTACAGTAAGGGTGCACAGTAGAAATAAATTAAATGGGAAATTGATTTTTTCCCACCAAAATAAATGATATGATTTGACAGTTTATTTGTTTCTATATTTATTGATAGCTTATTCTTTTAGGCAGTAGATTAAAAAACTAAACCCAAGATAATTGCACTTTAAAATTTATAGTTTTAGCTATTTTATTGTTTATTTTATTGCAATATTTAATCAATGGTTGTTGACTTTTTTTTTTTTAGATCCAATGAGGTTAGAGATGGAGGGTCTGCAGGCATGCCACTCTCTCTGTTTGCCATCATAGTTTAGTTTAATATATTAATTTATGGGGGGTTTTGTTGTTGTTTAAATTGAGATTTGTGTAACATTTGTTCTAATTGTGTCATTTTTATCATACAAATGGAGGAAGAAAAAATAAAATCAGACTTATGCAAAAATAATCATCATCAGCCTGGAAAAACATGCACACTGCAAAAAATCTAAATCTGGATAAGTAATTTTTTCTTAAAATAAGTGCATTTGTTCTTGGATTGAGTAGGTAAAAGAGACATTTTGCCAATGGAACAAGAAAATTTACACTTAAAAATAATAAAACACAATTAGAATTGTCTTTATTTCAATTGCATATTATTCCATTACTATCTTATTTTTAAGAGTAAAATTACTCATTCCATTGGCAAACTATCTCATTTACCTCACTCAAATTAAGGGTGAATACACTTAATTCTAAGAAATTTAATACTTATTTCCTGGCTTCATTTTTGCAGTGCATTGGTGGATCTCTCATCTAGACTTTTTAAATGAGAACCTTTTAGATCATATTATCACACATTTTAATTATTTATTGAAATCAGAATTCAATCAGTTGTTTTACTTTTTACTATTTTGTTATTTGAAAAATGTAATATTGGAAGTTTTTATGTAGTTTATAGTAATAATTTTACCTTAGAACAGATGCATATATTCATAGTTTTTAAGTCCTGGGACAATGAAAAAAACAATTATTCTTGGCCATCTTTTTAGGGGCAGAAGGAGAAAGTTCTTTACATTTATTAAAATGTCAAAACTGTAAACGACCCTTTAGCCTATGTATAAATGTACAAATATGATCTGATGGTATTTATTTCCAGAAGTTTTATCATCCCAGTTTTTTCACAATGTTAGATGTTTAAATAAGTGTGCATACTGGTCATAAATATGTATAATGTCCATATGTCGCTTTCTGTGAACAGCACATAAAGCAGATGTTCATATAGAGTCGGTTCACCATATTTGGCATCTAATTGCTGTTATCTCAGAGCTGCAAAGCTGCAGGATCTTACCTTGATAAAACGATACATTTAAATTGAAATATTTCTTCTCAAAGGTAAGAAGACCCTTCAACTTAATTTGACCATTTATCTGTTGTCTGTTCCTTTTTCCAAATCATCATAGCCTCGTGCCTCTTGGAAGGTTTCACTGGAGGCGACCAGATCGGCATGAAATTAGCCCAGTTTGAAACTTTCTACGGTCCAATCAGATGAGCCGAGATTTAATCTGTGCTGCTGTGCCCTACCAGAATCCGACCCCTCAGATGAAATGGACTACATATTCATAGGTTCTCTTGCATGGTTGATTATGTCAATGTGTGCTGAAGGTGTAATATTACTTCTGTTTATTTTTTCTTATCCACTTTTGTAGCATGAAAGTGACAGATGATACATTAAATATGAAGCGACGCATCATAGATCCAAGCAAATCTGTGAATAAATCCCATTTGTTTTTTTTGCAATAAATGTAAAATCTTATTTACTGTTCAAAAGAGCCATTCGTTTGATTCCCAGCGTAGTAATTTCAATTCTAACTCTTCATAACGCTGTGGGATGACAGGAAATATACAAAGGTAAGGTAGAAAACTAAGATAATAGAGAACTATCAGCTTGTCCCTATATTTGCTAAAGGAAGCAGAGCTAATTAATTTGAATGAAAATAGGGAAAATACTCTAAAAGACTGTTCAGTTCCATTTTTTTAACATAAAAACAGAGGAAAACACCGAACATTACATGCATATAGTGCCTATGCATCTATACTTTCATACAAAGTTAGTTTTATACAATTACACTGCAGTAATTTTCCCCATTGTGCCAGAGGTGATAGTTTGCAGCAGCACTGACTTAATTCATAAAATGGTTAATTTGGAAGCAGTGCATCATAGAGGACGACTCCCAGATAAGAAATGTTAATAAAGATGCAACAGAAGGTGAGTTTTAGTTGCATATAAAAGGTATCCTTCTCCCAAAACTTGATAATAAAATATAACACACTGCAAAAAAATTAAGTAAATTTTTCCTAAAACAAGTGCATTTCTTCTTGAATTGAGCAGGTAAGTAAGACTCTTTGTCTCACTTACCTCATCAATTCAAGAAAAAATGCACTTATTTTAAGAAAAAAAGGACTTATTGAGATTTCATTTTTATGCAGTGTAGGACCTCCCCACATCCCACCTAAAGCCGAACAGAAGAAAATGATTAACTGAAGGAGAAGGGGATGAAGAATGAAGAAGGAAAGGATTCAGAAGGGAAGAGATGAGGGTCAAAACATGCAGAAATGATGGAGGGATGGTAGAGATGAGGAATCCAGAGATGAGGACAAAATGAGGTGGAGGAGGTATAGATGCACTGCAAAAAATAGAAATCTCAATAAGTAATTTTTTTCTTAAAATAAGTGCATTTTTCCTTGAATTGAGGAGGTAAGTGAGACATTTTGCCAATGGAACAAGACGATTTCCTTTTAAAATAAGAAAAAACAATGTTATTGTCTTGTTTCAAGTGCATATTATCTAACTATCTTATTTTAAGAGTAAAAATACTCAATCCATTGGCAGATCATCTTATTTACCTGCTCAAATTAAGGAAGCATATACCTAATTTAAGAATTTTTTTTACTTATTTCTGGATTATTTTTGCAGTGTGGGAGGATAGAAAGCGATCTAGAAATAAGTAAAAAAAGATCTTAAATTAAGCGTATTTACCCTTAATTTGAGTAGATGAGATAGTTTGCCAACAGAGATAGTATTTTTACTCTTAAAAATAAGATATTTAGATAGCATGCACTTGAAGTAAGACAATTATCATTTTGTTTTCTTATTTTAATCGTAAATTGTCTTGTTCCATTGGCAAAATATCTCTTTTACCTCCTCAATCCAAGAAATAATGCACTTATTTTAAGAAAAAATTACTTATCTAGATTTCATTTTTTTCCAGTGAGAGAGGAAGAGGAAGGAGAAAAATTTGGAAGATTTTCAGGGGGTAGGTGAGGGAGGTAAAAACAAAGCAATGAGGTTGGTAAGGATAAGGATTAGTGGTTGAGGAAGGATTTGAAGAAGGAGGTAGGACCACAAATTGAGGAGGAGGTAAAGATGATGAATGAAGATGGTGGGGATGAAAAAATCCAAATCTAGATGAGTTGTTTTTTCTTAAAATAAGTGCATTTGTTCTTGGATTGAGGAGATAAAAGAGACATTTTGCCAATGGAACAAGACAATTCACATTTAAAATAAGAAAATGCAATTACATTGTCTTATTTCAAGTGCATTTTTTCTAAATATCTAATAGGCTCTATGCACAGCTCCACTACTTCCTGAATTTAAGGCAGCTCCTTTGTTTCCTGTCTTTCAT
>JAGKQL010000052.1:4703635-4727875 GCA_018398635.1 Cyprinodon brontotheroides
GAAGACTGTGCCTTCATAAAAAAAATCAACACTACACACTGCAAAAAAGGAAAATCTATACAAGTTTAATAAACTTGAATTCAGCATTTTGGTCTTATTACACTTGTTTTTCAATGTATTTTCTTAGTAAGACTGAATATTGTTAAGATTATTCGACTTGTTTTAAGAAAATTAATTTTTTCACCCTAACCAGATAATACAACTAATTCTGAACAGCTTTTTTCTTAAAATAGCACACATTGCGGACTGAGTCGCGTTAACATTTAGACTGTGAGTAGATTTTTGACAATAAGACAATCCATATTAACCTGTTTTAAAGGAATAGTACACCCAAAACATGATTAGCCTTCATTTTCTACCTCACCCCCATGCTGAACAATTGACTCTGGAGTACTTTTTTGATATCTCAAATGCATCTGGAGATCTGGGAGGCTTCTTGCTGTCCGCTGACATTCAAATAATGGAGGTCTATGGCTACGCAGGCAGAAAAGGTCCATAAAAGTCCACAACAAACGTGTCAATATTCCTCCATAATGCTCGCCCAATGTATTCCAAGTGTCCTGAGTGGGAAGCCAGTCCATAATTTACTCCTAAACGAAGTCATTTTGGAAGCTTTTTAGAGCATAAACAGTAGTGTATAGGATTTCCTAAAAGCCATGCTTCACGAAGGCCTACGAGAAGCCGCTGCGGCAGACCAAACCAGATGAAAGTGCGCATTCAGCCTCGCAAAGAACTCATGCTCTTCCTCAGCCACTCAAAAGTCCCCAGACATTTTTCTTTCTTCGTTTTTTCTTTCTTTTGCACAGGTAAACAACAGCACATTTCTTCTTCTACGCCAGCATTATCACGCAAGAGCAGACGCTTGAATGCGCAACTTTCGCCTGGTTTGGTCTCCCGGCTGCGTTCCGTAGATCGTATGGGGCATTGCAGGCTAACAAAAGAGCCAAATGACCCCCATTCCAAGGGTTGGACCTGTTCCTCCGCTTCAATTTTCATGTTTTTTAAACCAAAACAAGACTTTGTTTGAAGTCAAAAAGCTTCCTGGATGGGAAGAGAAAATGCCTTCAAACATTGGATACAAAGTCCAGTGGATTGTTTTTTAACTTTAATGGAATAATTTTAATGGAATTATTACCGGTAGCCTTTATGTATCTACATGTTATACAATGGGTGAAAAAAAAAACAATCTAATACGTTTACCTTTCTAGTATTTCTACAGATTTGATAAGCACATATTATGACAAAGAATCATTGTAACTTTACTCTGGGTCACTAGAAGAGAAACAAGCCCACAGCATCATGAATCCTTCACCATACATAATTAGTGGATATGAGCTGCGCTTCCTCTATTCAGTCTTTGTTTCACAGCAAACCCACCTGGAGCAATTGATGCCTAAAATCTCATTTTACCAAGGTGCATGTTTTCATGAGACTTTTGCAAATTAGCACCATTATGATAGGACAACCAATTTTTTTTTTTCTAGTATGGCTGCCTAATCACAGAGATCTTGTGGTTAATATTATAAAATGTTGGATTTTTTTTAGCTTAGTTGTAACTTTTTCCTGTTCTCAGAGAGTTTTGGTATAGATTTTAACCTCCTTTAGCGGCTTAACCACCGTTTGTGATCACAAGGTAAATATCTTACCTACATTAAATGTGAATATAATGTTCTTCTCTTTTTACTGGTTTTGAAAAATGTCTAATATAAATGGGACTTGGTGCTTTTTTGTCCAAACTATACTGAAATACAACTTAATGTTAAAAAACATTCTGACGTGCCTGAAAATTATAATATTTCATTAAAAATATGATTTAATGACTGTTTTAAAATGAAGTATTACATTAATCCTCATAGTGTTTCTGTTGAAAACCATTTTATTTCCTAACATCTGGGTTTTTTCACGTGGAAATAATACATTTAAGTCAAGAGTTGATATTTACTTAATTCTTTTACCAAAAAGATAAACTTGGTTTAAGATGTTTAGACTCTTTCACCAGAGGCAGCAGCTCTAAAATTAAAAAAGCATCTTGTTATATATCCTTAGAATTTTCCAGGTGCATAAATTTGTGCTGGATCTGTGTTTAACGGTGACTGGTGGCATGGTTTCAGAGCTCCTACCTGCGATGTGTCACTCTGTCAGTGTGTTTTAGTTCTAGTTAAATGACGAGACCCTGTGTTGCAAAGAGGAGTGATCTACTCTGGAGCTTTTTGAGGCAACAGAAACTAACAGGAGGAGGAAGGCAGCAGCAGCGTCTCCTTTAGAAACTTTCTGTAATCACAATGGCAGATGTAAAAGTCAACACTTCCTGTCATAACATTACAGAAGACCGGTTTATTCAGGTTTTAATGTGTCAGGAGGTTGTTTTTTTGCATTTTTAAAGGTAATTGCATAGATCCCTCATTTGTAGGATTGATGCCAGATGTAAAACAGCTCTGGCATGTGGCTCAATAACCTTATACATTAAAGGCATTTTTCCTTGCTGCAGCAACTTAAGCAATAATAGCAAAAAAAAACTGCTTACCAAGGACTTACTTATTCCTAGCACTGAAATATCTGTGTTGCTTTGAAATTATCTTTGTGTTCTACTTAAAGGGGCAGTACGTAAGATTTACCCCCATCTAGTGGTGCACTAAGTGAAGTACAAATGACACTTTGATACTTCCTCATTAAGGCGTGCCGAGCCTCATTTTCAGCTTGGAAAGCCTTTGGTTGTTTTTGCTTGGCCGCTTAGGCCGATCAAAATAAGCTCTAAAACAGAAAAATTACTTTTTTTTTTTGGTTTGAAGTCCTAATTGGCTTTTAACAAAATATGTAAAGAAAAACAGAAATACATTTTTGATAATAATTTATTACTATCGATGCGAATCAAAATGTACTTTTTGTGTAGATGTCTGCTGGCTGTTATCTGTATATCTAGTTGTGCAATAGGATTTAAGAGCAAGTTTCGTATTAAATTATGCAAAAGTGTCAGACGCAAGGAACACCGTTTTTTACATTGGGCCCGCCAGTGCCTGCGTTGACTGCATCGCTTCACCGCCCATATTAGTTTTCAGTAGTCAGGCTGGGAGGCCGTTCTGCAGATATTCCGTTGGAAGTTATATCCACGTTCCTATGGGCAACGGGTTGAAGGCGCAAACTAAACTGTTCACTAATTTATTCTTTATGGTCGCCGGCATTCGCCGCTGCGTAACAAAGGCCAATCATCCACAGACATCGTGGTTATGTATTTTTATATTTATTTTGCGCGGGTGTAAAGGCGCCATCACCGTCGCGTTACAATAACAACTCTTTATGAGGAAGGTTATCACAAAGGCGCCTGATTCAGTGGCGTAAATATAAGGAAATTGATGAAGCCAGTCCAGCAAATTCACAGATGTGATTCGTTCTGTAAAAGCTTATTGTTTTTGCAAATCTTGTTATTGGTCTAAAACAACATTGAAAAAGATTTATTGGTTAGCTATAAGGAATGTAGACCGCCGGAGTCCCTGGAGACCTGCGCTAAGTTTTCCCATGACCAGAACTAAACAAGGAAAAGCAGAATCTAGTTGTTATGCTTCTCAGCTCTAAAAACCAACTGCCTCAAAAAATCTAAAGCATGCAAAAAATGTTTTGCTCCTTTAAATTAGGACTTAAAACCATATTGTTTACTGCAGCTACTGTAATCTAATTGTCAAAGTTCATCGTGTCAGTTAACTTGCAACTTCTTTTAACAATTGTCACGTTTGCAATTGAATAATCTCTTTTTAATATGATCCATCTATTGTGCTATTTCAGTATATATTGTTGTTTTATTGTGATTTAGTATAAAGGTCTTTAATTTTACTTTTAATTTCTAAAGAAATGAAGAATGTCCCTAAAAATAAACTTTCAATTCCCTATCTTAGAGCCTGCCGAATGTTAGGAATTGTTTTAATCAGTTAATTATATTTAGTCTAATTGGACAAAATAGTAAAATTCATATCCAACTGAAGTAAATGTATTACCCTGTTAAATGTGCTATATGTGAATCTAGTTAAGTTTAACACAAATTATCCAAACAGTCAGATACAAACAGCCTTATTTAACCTTAAAAAAGCTTTTTTAACCACTTTAAAAGCAAAGTGTATCATATCTGATACATGATTCTGAGTTTTTGAGAAATCTGCATCATCAGTGTGATATTTTTTAATCTTGAACACCATGACTTACACATTCGGACACATGTAGTGAAGAGAAAATGTATTACGGGTTATACTGAAATGCCTAATGTATGAAAATTGATGCATATATATAAGATCTAATTTCACTTAGGAAAAATAACTGCTATTTATTTAATTTGTAAGAAAGCTCAATCACAAAGTTAATATAAAAAAATATGTCGATAATTTCATGGTCCAGGCTTTAAAGGGTCAAACCAGCTGAAAAAAGCAGATTGGGACTAATGAAAGGAAGACAAAATAAGAGCATTGAGTTTTTTCCTTAACCCTGAGCAAACATGGATAGGAAATACACTTTTTATTTATTTATTCTTTAAAACTTTTTAAATTTGATCAAGTTAATCAGAGCAGCCTCCATTCTAAATCAGGAAGAGTTAAATATATTAATAAAAACATGTATTTGAAAAATTCCAACCAAGCTAGAGTTTTTTATTTACTTATGATAATGAAATGTAATTCCACCCATCACTGACACCCAGCATTTTTATACCCTCTAAATTATTCCTCTCTTTTACCCTTACTCCCATATTTGAAGCCATTACTTAATCACATTGTCCAAATCCCCATTCCCTCTCATCAATCCCACACTGAGCTTTATTTGTGATCCTCTCTGTCTTTTTTGCCCTCACTCCATTTCTCTCATTCAGTTTTGCTTTGCATTGATGTTTATTTATTCTGAGGATGACTGGATTACTCCTACTGAAATAGCTGTTACTTCGATTTTAGGTCATCTTCTAAATCCATTAGGGAGGAAAGTACAAATAACCCTTCTTCTCTCTGCCAACCGTAGCGCCTAAATCTTTTTGGTCTCCTTAAATGACTTTTATTAGTAGTAGTTTTGATATTTTCTTTTTTAGAGGAGGAAACATGCACTGTATCCTCCTGCATTTCATTAGAGAATTTAAGAGAACATTTATGGCGCTGAATAGATCAGTAAAAAGGGATCAGTGATTTAATCTTCATGGCATATGAGCACATTTTTCATATGTGAAATGTATGTGTGTTTTTTTTTTATATATATAAATGCAGGATTGAATTTTTTGAAGTTTTTTGGCATAGCTTCATTTGATTTTACCAAGTGCTTCATGATGTAAAGAAAACAATAAACAAGTTTTACTGATG
This sequence comes from Cyprinodon brontotheroides, assembly GCA_018398635.1. Taxonomy (NCBI): domain Eukaryota; kingdom Metazoa; phylum Chordata; class Actinopteri; order Cyprinodontiformes; family Cyprinodontidae; genus Cyprinodon; species Cyprinodon brontotheroides. The sequence goes on from JAGKQL010000052.1 coordinate 4,708,957, forward strand.
CTTTTAAAAACGAAACATTTTAGCTTGTTTACTGTCAGTGTAATAAAAAGCGAGCATCCAGGCGAAGTAAATCCTGCAAAAATCATTGACTGAATACAATCAGCTGGGTTCTTACCATAGAAAACGTTTAACTAATCTGACTGTATGATTTGATTAAATAATATTTATAGTGATTTAAATATTTATTTGAATAGCTTCAGTTGTCCCTCGGCTGCTGTGGCAATTGCTTTGATGTTTTTTCAAAATACTTATTTACAGTCGTGGGGAAATCATATCTAAATGTCAAATAATTCTGGCTTAAACATGTATATAAATGTACTCTTTATCAGACCATATTGTTCCAAAAGTTGGAAAAAATCTAACTTTTTTCCTAAAAATCTGTGCCGGGTTTTCTGCTATCTTATGCAGGCCAGTTAGTTATACGTCAGCCTGAATACCTAAATTCAGCCAATCATATATTAGCAGTGATCTTTCAATCAAATTTTTTTAGTCATAGCATCTTGATTCATATGTCGCAGCGAATATACGCAACGTTGAAATAAGATTAATTTACTTTCCTATTGAGTTCCGTCCCAGTGTTCACGGGATGGACGTTTACTAATGCAAAACGACCAGCTAACCATATAGTCCAGCTTCTAAAGGCATGGCCTCGGGAAGTGGGGGTGCTGCGGCACCCTCTAGTGGCAATACGGAGATTATTTTTAAAAAACTTTATTTTACTATTGCATGTATTTGGATTTTAATTTAAAATTATAGGGAAATCCTCTTTAAATGTCAAATTATTCTGGCTTAAACATGTATATAAATGTACCTCTTTATCAGACCATATTGTCCTAAAAGATAAAAAATTTCTATTTGAAAAAAAAATCCTGTCTTAAAATCTGTGGGGTTTTTCTCATTAACTTATCCAGGCCAGATAGTTATACGTCTACCTGAACACCTAAATTCAGCCAATCATATATATCAACGTGTCATCTGTTATTAGTGTGGAACCTGTTTCTCTGACTGTGACTAACTGGATGTGCTCTTCGGCCCCTCTGCATGGGAGCTAACTCGGAGCTTGTCTGCCTGGCTGTGTTTCTTGTATGGGGGCCGCCTTTACAGCTGCTTTTTGTGTCTCTTCTTTTGTCTCCTTGAACCACAGTCGGCCTCGGCAGATGGCCGCCACACTGAGCCTGGTTCTGCTGAAGGTTTCTTCCCGTTGAAATTGAGTTTTTCCTCTCCACTGTCGCTACAAGCATGCTTAGTGTGTGGGAGTTTGCATTTGAGCCAATGAGTCGCATGCAATCAGCTGGTTTTCCTTAGATAGAAAAACTTTGTGTCAATTTGACTGTATGATCTGGTTGAACTGTAAAGTGCCTTGAGATGACATGTGTTGTGAATTTGGCGCTTATATAAATAAACTGAATTGAATTAAAATTTTTTCAAGCATAGCATCTTGATTCATATGTCTTGTTAATATATGCAAAGAAATCAGAATCCTTTCCCTTTCCCACTGAAGCGCGCCCCAGTGTTCACGGGATGGACGCTCTGTGTCTTCGGCAGGCGAGAGCTAACAGAACTGGCAGCCGTACATGTTTGAGCAGGGTTTCCAAACGGGATGTAACGGCTGGAAGCCTTCTACACCAAACCAAGCTTCTAAGCGCGCCTGGCGCCCTCTTCCCACAAACATCTTCGCTGGGCCCCCCGCCTCCTCTAAATAAAAAAAAATGGAAGATGGAGGAGACTCCATCCTACCCACCTCCCATTAACTCAAACTCTCCTCCTCCTCTGCATGTTTCCACTGTCCATAACGTTCCTTGACAGTCACCAATTTAAGTGCCACTTGGTCCCAATGGAATTTCCCCATTGGGAACCTACTAGCACTAAGTTGCTAACTGGTTAGCAAGATGCTTCCGACAAAACGGCCACAACCAAACTTGGTTGTGAACCTTCTGCCACAACAATCCCGCCCTCTTGATAAATCACCAATCACGCTTCACTCTTTATTCACACGTGCAATGTAAAAGTCGCGGGCACCACTCTGAGAATTTTGAACCTGCAATCTAGTTGGAACGGGCTGCTTGCGGAGATTCATCCCAAGTGATCTTGCGAAGCTTTCAAGATTACACTCGCTAATCAGTCTGGAGACTCTCCGCTAAAGAAAATTTGGAGCCGCTTCACCAAACGAACGCCCAATCGGCGTTGGCTTCGAGGCGGGTTGAGGGGCCTGAAAGAGAAGCGTGGCAGTTCAGTCTAAAGAACATATGCTTCAGCCGGCGAAACTAGCGCGTTAGCGTGGCTATTGAGCAATTTTTATCGGAATTACGGAGTATTTCTTCACTGAAAGAAGAGCAAAACACTGCTCTGGAGGCTTTTCTCAGAGTGAAAAGGTGTTTTTGCTCTTTCTCCCTACCGGTTTCTCGCAAAAAGTAGCCTGGCTATCGGTGTGTTTTCGCTCGCCGTATCTGTTAGTATCAGCCATATGCTTCGCTGATCTGGATTGGTTTATTTGGCCCATCTATCACCAACATAGCCCAATCACAATCCAGTATTTTCACTCTTCCCAAAAATTACTTTAACGGAGAATTTCCAGATGGATATGAAGTAAATCCATCTGGGCGAGTCACGTGTTATGGAACGGCCACTTCCCTACCACTTTAACTGTTATTAACTTATTCCAAAAATTTTTCTGATTAATTCTTTTGAAAGACATTTATGAACAATTTACTTACTTTGAAATCTATTTTAGAATCGCACAAATTATGCTGAATGGCATTAAAAGATGGTTGGAGCATCGATTGGTGACATTGTGCGGATCCAACAGGTTACATCACATTGTGATCAGCAAAAAAATATTATATTTCTCCTTAAAGATTGATGGTATTTAGAATAAATAAGAACAATCTTGGGACTGACCCCTGAGGAATGCCTTTAGATACATGCAATAAGCTAGAAGAAATCCCTTTAACTTTCATTTGCTTTCATGTTACCATCGATCAGACGCTTGCAGGGTGTCCTTTAACAAGACATCCACACTGTAAACAGCATTAGAGCCTCAGTAGACTAAAAATAAAATGAATATTTGGTTACTCCTTCAGTTGTTTGCTTACAAAAGATATGATGATTTTAGCAAGAACAATTAATAAGAATTGATAATAATCTGATTATTGAAAATTGGTGTGTTTTCAAAAAAAAGGACATATTTTATGATTTGAAATAAGTGTTCTAATGCAGATCATCTTAACCAGGCATGCAGCGTGGACTCTAATACTAAATACTGTGAGGTCTGAATAGCACAAGTATTTGTCATAATTCATAATTTATTAATTTGCAATTAGCAGGTTTAATGAAAGTGATTCAGCAATATTAGTTATTAGCTGCACAGCGTCCGTAGAAAGAAAGCTGTTCATTCAGTTCCATAAATGTAGCTACATGAACCGAAATAAAGTGATCCAAGTCATAAATGGTCGCATTGAAGCTAACGAAGTGCATTACACACTTATTAAAGTAATTTTCACTTTGCCTTCCAGACCTGGCCAAAAACACTTTCAAATTCTCATTGTACTCCAAGGTAGAGCTATCCCCCTCCCCCCCTTCCTCTTGTTAACTTTGAAGTAAGCTCAAAAACGTAAAGGTAGACAGGGGTGGCATCAAATAATCAGCAACTTCAAAAAGCATGCTGCCACTTAGCACTCCTAAAGCTAATGTCCCCGAGACATTCAGGATGGAAATTATTCAAACTCATTTAGTGGCTGCAAATTGGTCGAAGTTCAATCAGAAAACAGACTGACACCGAACAAGAAGCGCAGCCTAATTATACTTGTTTGTCAAATGAAAATTTCATTTGGGCCGAAATGAAACCTTCCAGCAACTTCTTTTAAGGTGAGCTTCTAGTTGTATTATCAGCTAAATGCAGTAAAATCCATAATCATGTGATGATAATGAAAATGGAGCCAATGTTAACATTCAGGCTTCCAATGCCCCGGGCGTGTGGAGATAAAAATTAAGTACCATAGTCCTCTGCCAGGCACGCTGACACTTGGGCTGGTCTTTAGCCTCTTAGATGCGTTTTTGCATTTTAAAAACTTTATCAAAGCACTGTTGCAATGTGGAAAATGTCAACGTGAAATGCACTGAAGGCAAATTGGAATTTCATTAATAGTAAAATTATTGCTTTTGACTGATGTATTACTATGCTTGTTAAAAGCCGGGGAGTGGAACGCTCGTCTGTCTAGTCGGCAGCCTTGCCTCCTCCTGTCCTGTGCCATTTGCTGAAAGTTGGAGATCTACTTTCCAACTGAAAAATTGAAATACAAAGTTGTTAAAGTGGCAAGAAGGGGATGACATCAAGTCCAATGCTTTTATTTATCACAATACAAGTGCTGAGGCTTCCAACATGATGGAAGAGAAACAGGGACACGGTTACCATGCGTTAACAGCCTCCTGTAGACGTATGCTGCTCAGCAATGGGGGTCATCATCAATAGAGATATTGAAAAGGTAATAGATTATTTTATTTTAACACAACAGGAAGCATTCATGTCCAATAAGAGGCTCTGTTAAAGTGTGCAAAAAGAATATGCACGACTTTAATTCAGTTGATCCGGCTGCAGTCATTAGTTAGTCTTGGTGACTCCTGAACTTAACCTGAGACGGAAGGTCAGGGATCAGTTTCACAGGTAAAACAGGCGAAGCAGCAAAGAAGGTATCAGTGGAGGGAGACGTCCGTTGGTGTTTATTGATCTGCCTAATGATCCTTCCTGTCAGTGTTGTCAATAATGGAGGCGGAGGCAGGGAAACCCCGTCTGATAGAGGCCAGCCAAACACGGCAAATTAGTTTTAAAGGAAAAATAAATTAATAAATGCTCTCCTGTGCGCATTTATGTTTAAAAATGTATCAGTCTTATCTGACAGAATGAGATAAAATAAAAAAAAGCAATTTATATTTATCAAATTTGAACAATTTGAATGAAAAATGTGTTTGTTTGGCTCGTCCTGATGCCTGCTAACATGCTGGAGAGGAAAAATTGTATATTATCTAATTAGCTTATTTTAAGAATAAAAATACTCATTCCATTGGCAAACTATCTAATTTACCTACTCAAATTAGGGGTATATACTATTAATTTAGGAAATTTTTGCTTATTTCTAGATTGTTTTTCCAGTGTGGATCACTGTTCTGTTAAGATAAGCTTTGTTTATTTTTAAATAATGTGTTTAAAATGTTTTAAATTCCTTTTCAGCAGTGAAAAAAACAGTATTTAAAAAGAACTGTGTTGAAATAATGCTGTGTTTATTATTTGTTGTACTATTTGAACCTACTGGACTGAAATATCCAACATCGTTTTTTTCTATTTATTCTGTTGGTTTAACAATAGATTCAACATATTTTCTCATTTAAACGTAGAAAATAAAATATAAACACATTTATTTGAACAAGAAACCAGATTCTCTTTTTTTTTTTTTGTTCTACTTCACAGCTTCTGTAATCGCCAAGCGGCCCACAGCACTACCTTTCATGATAACATCTACTTTTACCATCACTTACCAATTACATCACCACCTTGTTCCACACAAGCTTTCAGTAATTTAAAAGAATTTCCCTCCAAACAATGTTGTCTCGCCTTTCATCTGGTCTAATGACAGCATTAATTGGATTTGTAATGATGTTTTAGGCAAACTTATTTCAGCAGCCATCTTCCAGGCTCTGGCCCTGTGATAACTGTGAGCCGAGCATGTCTGGCATACAGGATTTATAGTAGAAATCTGACCTCTTGTGTCTTATTATGGAAGTGCAGGTACTTCAGTGGAGTCATTCTGACTACAGGTTTTATTTTGACTGGAGTTTGATTGTCTGTAACTCCAGATAATGTGACTAAAGCTGTTTGTTCTGGCTGGATTTAGAAGGACATGCCAGTTTGGTTACAGCTGAGATGTCATCACATGCTTTCTGATGTCCCTTAATCCCTTAACAATGATTGGTTAAATAAAATAACAAAGAACAGGATGAAAAATCATTGCTTATGGTTTCTTGCAAAGATATTCATACCCAAATTTTACTTTTTCCATTCATGTATTTTATTGGGAAATTGAAATTTCCCAAAGATCTAGAAATAAGTAAAAATTGTCTTTAATTAAGTGTATTTACCCTTAATTTTAGTAAGGTCAGTAAGATGATCTGCTAATTGAATGAGTATTTTACCCTTAACCTCTTACACCCTCAGGGGGTATAAATAAATTTCTGCCTGACAAAAACACACAAAAATAAATCACTTATAGCCTCACAGCTATTAGATTTAAGAAGAAACTTTTGGCACGTCTGTAAAGGTAAGATGTCATAGAATGGTTTTCTGGTGTCAAAGCACCATTGTAGCTTTGACCCCTGCCTGAAATATTAGGGACAAAAATACAAAAAAAATATTTTGCATTTTTGAACCTCGCCAAAATTTTCTTTGAAATAAACATTGCAAAACACTACCAAAATATTATTTATAGCACAAAAAAAGTAGTACAGACCTTTTAAATCTAAATGTTGTGTAAAAAATATACCAAATTTGGACTCAATCAGATGAATCATATTTATTTTAGAATGGTATTGGTGAGAAATTTCTTAGTAGGAGAGGGGCCATTTTGGCACATTTATCCAAAAATGTCACCAAACTGTGCCAAATGTGTTTTTTACGTCAATACTGGGGGTTTGTTAAAATTACGAGGTCACATAGCAGCTGGACTCACCGGTGGGTCCGTAGGGTTCTAGGGGTTAAAACAAGATAATTAGATAATATGCACTTGAAATAAGACAATGCAAATGTTTTTTTGTTATTTTAAATGTAAATTGTCTTGTTCCATTGAGAAAATGTCTTACTTTCCTCCTAAAGTTAAGAAAAAAAATGCACCTATTTCAAGAAAAACATTACTTATTTAGATTTAAATTGTGTGTGTAGAAGCACAGCAAAGGTTTTTGAATAATGTTGTACAGGTTGTTTTGTTTGTTTGTTTGTTTGTTTTTTGTTTTTGTTTTTTATATCTGTAAATCTGTTTATAATAGTTCTGAACTGACAGGCCAAGAAAGTAGTTTCTTTTTTGTCTATTTTTTTCATTATATTCTTGTCTTATATGACCTCTAGGTGTTGCTATATTAGTTCATTAATTTTGTGTTTAGTCTCCTAATTCTTTCTTGTGTTTTGCCCTTTGTTAGCCTCGTGAGACCATCCTGATCTTGGCGAAGCTTTCGAAGGTTTCTTACTTCGCTTAATCAGTCTGGAGACTCTCCTGAGCAAAGAAAATTTGGAGCCGCTTACCAAACGAACGTCCAATCAGCGCTGGCTTTGAGGCGGGTTGAGGTGTGACGCTAAACGAGAAGCGCGCATACAGTTCAGTCTGAAGAACATGGCTGCTTCAGCTGATGAAACTAGTGTTAGCGTGGCTATCGAGCAAGTTTTATCGGAATTACAGAGTATTTCTTCACTGAAAGAAGAGCAAAACACTGCTCTGGAGGCTTTTCTCAGAGTGAAAAAGATGCTTTTTGCTCTTCTCCCGACTGGTTTCGCAAAGAGTAGCCTGGCTTGTGGTTGTGTTTTCGTCGTCGCGCCTGTTAGTACGCCATATGCTTCGTTGATCTGATTGGTTTATTTGGCCCGTCTCCATCACCAACATAGGCCAATCAGCTAACCAGTATTTTCGCCCCTTCCCCAAAATTACTTCAACGGAAGGTTTCCAGATGGATATGCGGAGCAAATCCATCTGGCGGAGTCAGGTTATCCCTTTGTATGTTTGCAATAAATCCTGTAAGTTCTCTGTTAGATTCCCACCTTCTTCTGGTTCAAATCTACCCAGAACCAAACATAGAGAAACAGCTTTTAGTTCTTATGCTCCACTAATCAGGAATAAACTCCAATAAAACTTTAAAAGAACTGAAACCCAATTTATTTCAATTAAATGTGTGCAGTATTATACCATATGTTATACTCTTATTTTAATCATCAATTCTTAAGTCTCTTGTGTCAATTTAATTAAATAAATGAAAATGAAGTTACAGTGATGTGAAAAAATATTTACCGCCTTATAGTTTCTTCTGCTTTTTGTTATTGATTTTGTTATAATTTGTCAGATCATCATACAAAAACTAAAAAAATAATAGTGAATTTCCTTTATTTGGTCCAAACCAACCTTGCCTTGTGAGAAAAAATTAAGTATATATATAAAAAAAGTATAAAAAATATAATATAAGTACCTGGTTGTGGCATCATGTTTCTAATCCAGTCCAACTTAATTTATAAAAACTCTTTAAGATCTCTCGAAGGACCAAGGAAACAACATAAAACATTTACACAGACTCAGAGGACAAAAAAAAATGTTTGTTATCTCTAGAATCATTCGTCTTTTAAATCCCTGAGGAGGAAACTGGTCTACATAATATCCTCTCAAATGATAACTTATCAATGTGCTTTTGGAGTAATATTGATAGTTTTGCCCCTCCTGGGATTTTCACCACTGGTCTTTATTTTTTGCCATTTCTGAACAAAGCTGGTCACAAACTTTTCTGTTCCAAAACCAAAGTATTTCAAGGAAAAGCTGTTGGTGCACTGCATAAAAATGAAATCTCAATAAGTCATTTTTTTCTTAAAATAAGTGCAATTTTTCTTGAATTGAGGAGGTAAGTGAGACAATTTGCCAATGGAACGAGACAATTTACATTTAAAATAAGGAAAAAACTATTTTATTGTCTTATTTCAAGTGAATATTATCTAATTTTCTTATTTGAAGAGTAAAACTACTCATTCCATTGGCAAATAATCTAATTTAACTGCTCAAATTAAGGCTAAATACGCCTAATTTAAAAATGTTTTACTTCTTTGTAGATTGTTTTTGCAGTGTGGCAACAGGTGGTTTGTTCCCTCTGACTACTTTCTGGCTTTTTGTTGCAACTCATAAACCAAGTTAATTTGGTCAGATCCTACATGTTACAAGAAGTGATCCAAACATCTTTTTTTTTAACTTTTTCAATATTTGACAAATCAAAACATCCCTTCACACCTGCTATTTATTTGCTAATTAGGGTCTAAAATATACCAAATCTATCACAACCTTTTCAAATCTAAAAATGTATTACAGATTTATCTAGACATATTATTACTGTTTTAAAGCCAAAAAAATATTGGAATAAAATGATGATTTACAGTGTTTAAAACATAATGACAGCCAGAATGCTTTAGATTTAGCTCAACTAGAGTCCAAACGGCTTAAATAGCCCCTCCCAGACTGATACATTTCAATTATTTTATTTCTCACTTGTTCTTGTTTTGCATTTGCTTTTTGATAAAGCTTATAGTTAGAGTGGTTGAGGTTATCCTGAGCTATCTCTGTAGTTATGCTGCTATTGGCTTAGACTTCTGGAGGACATAGGGACCCCTTTTTCATCATTCTGCTTCATTCTATCTCTATTCTCCCACTCTGCAGAATCTGTTAGTTCAATCTCTAACGTTCTGCTCTCTGCTTTTTCTCATAGTAGCTTTGCCTCATCTGTACCTGTTTGGCAGTGACTCCATCCTGGAGAGAAACATCAGCTGTGATGCTTCCATCAACACCTTTGTTTATAGATGTTCGAGATCAGCCTGTTTTCCAGTGTAATCCTGTTTCTCTGACTGTGACTGGCTGGATGTGCTCTCTTCATCCTCTGACATGGCAGCTGGCTCGGAGCTTGTCTGCCTGGCTGTGTGTTTCCTGGGCGGAGCTGCCTTTTACAACTGCTTTTTCTGTCTCTGCTTCTGTCTCCTTGAACTCCCAGTGGGCCTCAGCAGATGGCCGCTCACACTGAGCCTGGTTCTGCTGGAGGTTTCTTCCTGTTAAACGGAGTTTTTCCTCTCCACTGTCGCTACAAGCATGCTTAGTGTGAGGGATTGTATTTAAATCAATGAGTCGATGCAATCAACTGGTTTTTCTTGGATAGTGAAAAACTTTGAATCAATTTGACTGGATGATCTGGTGAACTGTAATGTGCCTTGAGATGACATCTGTTGTGATTTGACGCTATATGAATAAACTGAATTGAATTGGATTTGATTAGCACGTGTTATATTGCTTTTTGATTGCTTTAGCCTCCTTCATGTTGTCAAACAGGTTCAACTTTAGTGATTTCTCATTGCTCATAAGTCTGACAGGAATCCAGCCCAACACTGCAAAAACGATCCAGAAATAAGTAATAATGTCTACAATTTTGCACTGCAAAAAAATTTAATCTAAATAAATCTTTTTTCCTCAAAATAAGAGCATTTTTTCTTGAATTAAGGATTTAAGTGAAACACTTTGCCAATGAAACAAGACAATTTACACTTAAAATAAGAAAAAATGATTGCATTGTCTTATTTCAAGTGCATAATATCTGGATACCTTATTTTAAGAGTAAAAGTATTAATTCCATTGGCAAATCATCTTATTCACCTGCTCAAATTAAGGGTAAATACCCTTAATTCAAGAAATGTTTACTCATTTTGAGATCATTTTTGCAGTGTGTGTATTTACCCTTAATTTGAGTAGGTAAATAAGATTATTTGCCAATGAAATGAGTATATTTTACTCTGAAAAGTAAGATAATTAGATAATATGCACTTGAAATAAGACAATGCAATTGCGCTTTTCTTATTTTAAGTGTAAACTGTCTCGCTCCATTGGCAAAATGACTCTTTTACCTTCTCAATCCAAGAACAAATGCACTTATTTTAAGAAAAAAATGACTTATCTTAAAAATTTTTCTTATTTTAAATGTAACAATTGTCGTCGTTCCATTGGCAAAAGTGTCTCAATTACCGCCTCAGTTCAAGAAAAAAATGCACTTATTTCAGGAAAAAAGATTACTTATTTAGATTTGCATTTTTTGCAGTGAAATGGAGCCAGTGAAACTTTACCAAGATGAATGTTTTTATTCACAAATAATCCATGATTTAAACAAGGGATGTGTTGCTTTTAGCTTTGCATGTTTGCTTTTTGTTTTGCTTTTCCTAAAACTCTTCCTATCAAGAGCAACTCCTCTGGCAAGGCTCCTGAGCTGAATAGGAGACACTTATAGGACAGTAAAGGCATTCACCAGCTGCTGTGTCTTGTTTTTGCTATTATTCATCATGTGTTTTCATCTGTGTCAGTCTGATGAATTCAAAATGAAGCAGCAATCCTTCCCATTTACTCCACAATGAGGGAGGCCGGCAAACTTTCTCTGGAAAAATGAAACTATTATCTTCAACTAGACACGCACGGGGCTCATTATAAATAAATAAAGTCACACTTATCTGCTGGCCGGGGTGATTACTGCAGCCAAAGCTGCCATCCAAATTGACTGTCTTATCGTGTTGAAGTGACTTCAGCGGAGTGCAGCCTGCAGATGAAAGCAGAGCGATCTTTAAACAGTGGTTAATGATGGTTGCTCGATAAATTGCGCCACAACAGTTTTGATCAATGAAGCATGCATTCAGCATATTGCCTATTTAGATGTGTGAGATAAAACTTGAGTGGTGTTTTAAATGGTTCACAAATGTTCTCCAGGCAAAGGTAATGACTTCTAAGCTGTCAGTAGTTCCTGCCTCAGTTTTCATTGCATAATTTTTGCATTTTGCAACATAAATTATAGAAATTTTAAAGAGCATTTAACTTGTTAGTGGTCCAATTAGAATGAAGCTTTCCCTACTTCTGTTATAAAAGTCTCCACATTGTATTTGGTCTCCTTTTCTACATCAAACCCTGTCAGCTGGGAGCTCCAACTACATGTGGGAAATATCAAAGCTATTTCCCTCTTTACTAGTCAATGCAATGCTTGTTTAATGGTAATTGGAATCTTATCCTGCTGTTTGCTCATCATTTCCTGTGCCTAGTTATTCTATGCCTAAACTCCATTTAAGTTTTTAATAACATTTTAGAATAGTTCCTGTTGGGGTAAACAGAATCTGATTATCCCGATGGATTGAAAATGTATGTCCGACAGTGGTTTATTTGATTTATTTATTCAAGGGACCTCAAATGGAGGAGCTTAAACTCAGGCAAACAAACACTTCCCATATGTTTTCCACAAGAACAGAGTGAAGCCAAGAAACAGAAATGTGCTTTTTATTGTATTTCTATCGCATCTCTTTTGGGTTTTTGTTTTGTTTATTTGTTTTTTCTGGGGGGAAAAAAAACTGAGAAAAGTCTGAACAGCACCCAGACTTGGTTTATTTGTTATAAAATGCTCCTTATGTTAGCATATTTACATTTACACCCGCAGACAAATTTGTTGGTAACCTTTAAGGGTTGTTGAAACCAGAAAAGAGCTTTAATCAAACAGTTGATGTCATGATTCTGAACTTTTCGGTTCTGTTTAAGTTTTCTTTTTTGAGTTTTCAGTTGTACTTTGATTTAAGTCTGTGTTTTCTAGTTTATTGGTTTTATTTCCATTTTGTGGCTTTCTTGTTATTTTTGATTGTATTTGAGCTCTTAGATATTGTTTACCCTCTGCTGCCCTCTAGTGTCAGTCTCTTTTTCCCTAGCTCCCTTCTAGACTCCTCTGTCCACACCTGCTCCCAGTCTGCTGATTAGCCTGATCTTTGTTCAGTCTCCCATTTATGCACCTCATGTACAGTCACTTGCTGGTTTCTTGTTATTGTTTTGTTGGATCGTCGTCTCTTTGCTCCCCAGGAGAGTTTTTTCCAGAAGTTTATGCTGGTGAAGATTCTCAGTCATCCAGGTCGTGGTCATTCCAAAAAGAAGAAAGTTGAAACTATACACTGGACAAAATGTCAGAAATAGCGTTGAATTTGAGGTTTTATGCAGCAGCCCATCAAAGCTTGTTTCTTTTTTTTGAAAACAAGTAAATTGAAACGGACGGAATGGGGGTCGTTGGCTTCTGTTTGTTCAGCTTTGTTGGGCTGCTGTGTAAAACCTCAAACTCAGTGCTATTTCTGACATTTTGAATTGAAAAAGCTTCCTGGATGAGAAGGGAAACGTCTTCAAACTTGGAAACAAAATCCAATGGATTGTTTTTAACTTTTTTTTGGAATTCCTGAAGTTTACTTAGATTTTTGTTTTTCAGTATTTTATGTTTTTGGACTTTGCTTCTGTTGTCTCTGGGAACCTAATTAAATTAACAAAATTCACCTCTTCCTGTCATGATGGGATTCAGGTTTCTAACCCACATGCAGAACACAACGGAGGTAGATGAAAAGTTTGACTGTTTATTGAAATAAACACAAAGATATGAGTTATGCAGATTAACTGATCCGGGACTGGTCACACAGGGTTCTCTGTAGAGAGGGACAGTTAGGTTAGCCAGGTTGCTGAGGATCTTTGCCAGAGGAATTGTGCAGGTTTGTACCTGTGACGTGATTCAGGTTTGGCAGCTGAGGGAGGGAGCCAGGTGGGTCCAGAGGCTTGAAGTTGGCAGAGGGCTAAGCAGTGGCAGGGCTTGGACTTCAGACTTATCAGAGTTCAGATCCAGAGTCTTTTCTTCCGATCCCTCTTCTTGAGGGCGGGCAGGCAGGTTCAGACAGTTAGATTCTTCAGGTGAGCTCCTGAGAGCCGGCAGGCAGATTTCAGCAAATGAAACTCTTCCATAGTTCCAGGGTTCAGTCAGGTTAGGTTTCTTCCCTAGGAGGCAGAGAAGACACAAAACTGATCAGGTTCAAGTTCAAGGTTTCAGGGGAGTGAGAGAATCAGACAGGCTGGCTTGGCTCAGAGGCTTTGCTAACCATAACTGGCTTACACACTCTGGCGCTGGAGTGTAGTCCCTGCTGCTGCTTATATGCTGGTCTACTGATGACTGATGGATCGCAGGTGTGGTCGTCAGCTCAGCTCCAGGGAGACCTAGAGGCGCCCCCTCTCTGCTGGGAGGAAGGTGGACAGACCTCCCGAGATCCCCAACACTCTCCCCCTCTCTCTCTCTACACCCCTGCATTTGGGTCCTCAAACAACCCTCCAAACAACCTTGACAGTTGATAATTGACATTAGGGGTCAAGTGACATTCCTGAAAGTTTTCTGTGATGGCTTCAGCTTTTTCCATGGTGTAATTTATTAGAGCTTCACTTACCTGAAGCTAGAACCCCTGAGCTCGTTGGGAAGACAAGTTTCTCCACATAAAGAACAGGTGGTGGTGGGCAGAAGTAAATAAACTAACATCTTTGTTGCACAATGTCTGTATGTATGAGCAGGAGAGCTCCTGTAGTGACAGACTGCAGTATCCAAGGTGCACAAATATGCGTTATCACTGATGCTTCCTCTTAGTAGCTTTTAGGCTTTATAACCATTTAATTAGTTCACATTGTCCTATGGCTATTCTTTGCTTTCATACAGATATTTTTAAAAATTTTTATATCTGCATGCTATATTTTATTTTTCCTACTGGACACGAGAATTTTCCTGCAGGGTCGGTCTATTCAATTCAATTCAATTCTATTCTATTCTATTCATTTCTACTACATTCCATTTTATGCATTTCTGTTCTTTTCTACTCCATTTAATTAAATTCTATTCTATGCTATTATTTTCTTTTCCATTTCACTCATTTCCATTCCATTTTGTTTGATTACATTCTATTCTTTTCTATCAGTTTTTCTTCATTTTAATGTTTAGGTGTCAGAGTTTTATGCAAAGCTGTGCAATGCAGCTCTGGATGGTGTGTTTAAGGGTTAAAAATTATAAGTTTCGGCTTTAGTAAATTCAATTATATAAAATCTATATTTTCGGCATTTAATGTCATAATAAATAAGAGAAAATTAAGGGAGAACGGCTCCTTGATCAAGTTATTTTTGCTCAGTTTTGTTCAACCTTTTTCAGGGGTATTTGCTCTTTCTTTTTGTATTATTGTTAATTAAAGGGAAACAGTTATGTTAATGTTTGTATATATTTGCATTTAAATACATACTCATCACAGACCCAGAGTTTATTTTAGTTATACTATACAAACAAAAAATTAATGCCTAATATATAAATTAATTATGCATGAGAAATATTATTCATGGTTTTGTTCTACTTTTTCGGGGCTAATAAACATGAGGTTTATTTTTTAGCTTCAACAGATGTCATTTGTCTTGAAATTGATTTTACCTTCACATGTGGATTTGTATCTTACTTCTGGAATCTAAGGAAATTATTTGGAATCTGTACTTTTAATAAAATAGAACAGAATTATCCTTTAATGTCTCACAGTGGGTATATTATGGTGTTAACAGCAAAGGAAATAGGCAACAAAAGCTTTAGACTAAAACAAAACATAGAATATATTGGGTAGTAAAGTGGAAATTCTCATTTCAGAAAATGAATTTTGGCATGGATTATAAAATGGCATTCTCATATCATATGAAAATGTTTCATATATAAAATCGAGAAATGGCCAAAAACATGGAAAATGCAAAACAGGTGAAAACTGAGGAACTGGCAGATAAAACCCTGAAAATGGAAAATGTTTTTATTGAGCAGGTAACTGCAGATAGTTACTGCATCACACCCAGAGGTATATGAGCTACACCTCTCACAGTCCCTCACAGAATGGGTAGAAAACATCATGATAATGCTAAAAAATTGTATTATTCCAGAGTCGGGCAACTCAGTGGTGCCCTGGGTAGCACTGCTGCCTTGTAGCAAGAAGGTTCAGGGTTAGATTCCCAGTCTTTCTGAATGGGATTTGCATTTTCTCCCTGTGCATTCATGGGTTCTCTCTGGCTTCCTCCAACAATCCAAAAACGTGTCTGTTAGGTTAATTGGATTCTCTAAATTCTCCTTAGGTGTGAGTGGTTGTTGGTCCTTTTTGTCTCTGTGTTTAGCGGTGATCCTGCCTCTCACCTGGAGATAGGCACTAAAACCCTCATGACCCCAACTGGGATTAAGCATGACAGAAAATGGATGAAGGGAAAGTTTAGAGGCAAGATCCCAAGTAACTTTAGAAAGCAAGTCATCTGCTAGTGTTGTTCCATGTTTTATCAGGTCAAAATCAGCAGATTTCTTCTTTGATACTGTATATCTAACAATCTCTCAGTACCAGCAGGGTTTGGTACCGACCCAAAGGGAACTGGAAGCTGGTTCAGTTGTTATGGTGTTACCTTCTGGCTGACCTCAAAATGTAGGATTATGTATAAAGTATTTTGAAGAGGGAGATGAATAGACCAAACAATGGAGGTAACCTAAAGGTAGGAACACAGGTCAGTTGGCTCCATGTCACACTGCACTGATTAAAGCAAAAGGAGCCCCAGCCAAACGACCTTTATATATGCATTAAAAAAACAGAGCTTGGATCAAGCTTTAAAACAAAGTCTAAAAAGTTAAGACATGGGTCAAGAATAACGGTTAAAACCATCATGTCCAGGTCCCATGGCTTAAATCTGGAGTCATTAAGAATCATTGTGAGCTATCACTGGGAGGTAGCTATTTCCAGGGATAGTTCATAAAATCTTTTTTTTTTTTACTTTTAGGATTTTAACTGTTTGGATTTTTGTGTAGTGTAATTTTCACTGAGAACACTGGAAAAAATCTAAATCTTTATCATTTCTCTTAAAATAACTGCATTTGTTCTTGGATTATGGAGGTAAAGGATACATTTTGCCAATGGAACAAGACAATTTACATTTTAAATAAGAAAACACAATTGCATTGTCCTATTTCAAGTGCGTTTTATCTAAATATCTTATTGTAGTAGAATATTTCTATTCTGTTCTCTCTGGCCACTATTGTTATTAAGATATTAACAAACCAAAACCATGGACCAAGATATGGCATAGATTTAGAGATCAATATGAATGTTGTCATTTCATTTATAAATACATTTTTAAATGTTATTTACATTTAAATTTTTAAAAAACTATTTAATTAAGAGATGCAACAAAGCTATTATGTTGAAAGAAATAAAACTGTTTGTCAAAACATTTATTACTTCAAACAGAGTTTCAAAGCAAAAATCAAATTTAATACTCAAAATATTCAAAAGAGCGAATTATTTTTTTAAAAATCTGAAAAATTATATTAGTCTTCCTCTGGAAAGGATCTCAATATAATTTTCTTACCTAAGAGTTTGCATTTTAACACTGCTGCTTACATTTTAGCAGTGCTGCACTTTAAAAAAATGGAAATGTCTTGAGAGCTGTAGAGAAAAAAATTAGTTTTTGTATACACTCTGGATGCAAATCCAAGTCTAAGTCTTAAAATCTGGGACTTGAATTTTTTTTGGCCCAAATTTCTATTGATTTGGTTTTAATTTGATGGAAATGTATCATATAATCTGTCAGAGCTTCCCTTTCGAAATTTAAATCCAAACAAATTTCTTGATGATTTTTTTCATTTCTTTGTGAAACATCCACGTATTCACTTAATGTAAAGCATGTGCATATTTAACAGAAAACGCTGGGGACTGGAGGAGATCGTTAGATATATCCACAAACCGCAGACGTGCATCGACCCTGAGTGGCTGCAGTTTGAGCCCAAAACTTTTCTCTGATAGTTTTGGATTTCTCTCTCTCCATAAGCCTCTCATTGTCCTGGAGGAGCTGCTTTTGTACAAGCACTTGCCAGCTGCTTACCAAATGAGGTTATAGTGTTTCCCTATCAACTGTAAATTTCAATAATTTGTTGGAGGGGCCTCTCACTGTCAGTTTTTATCATATTATCAATGACGACTCAATTTTCCTCTGCCACTCCATCTCAAGCGCTGACCCCCGGCCCTATTACGGCCCTGTAATGAAGTGCAATGGAGTGGTAATTGGTCCACATTATACCAGATCAGGTAACAGTAGACTTATTTTCTTATCACAATGAGCCCCTGCTGGTGACTCTCAATGAGAAACCAAACACAGTCCCTTTCTTATGCGGGCTATCGTCCAAATAACATTTCAGCTGAGAGCCTTTCTCCATTTTAGTTTTCCATTTCAAGATTGTCCTCGGACTGCACTTTGTTTCCGACTTTTAAAGTCTCCCAAACGAGCCGAGCGGCAGTGCAGATATGAGGGTAGAGCTTTTCCAGAGAGGGGAAGTACAGTAAAGGAGACGGTAACCTGACCTTGATGTGGGGAATATTAGAAGCCTCTTCCCTCCATCACAGCTTCCTGTCCTGTACTTTGTGATAACACTATGGATCACTTTAAAAATGTTTTTTTCCACAAAGTAAACGCAGCGACTTCTTAAAATGACCAAAACCATTTTCGGTGTGTTAAAATGCATCCTCAGTTCCCCCAGTTCTCCATGTTTTAGCAGCCAGGAGGCTTGCAGACGTAGTTGAAATGAAGTGCAGTTTTAAAAATTGCTGCAAATCAATTTGCTCAAACCTGCTACAGTAATTATGTCTCAGTCACCTACAAAGCAGATTCTATAAGTCTGGCTAACAATGAAATAATGTGAGGTGCAAAAACATCTCTGCTCTGGGATTAAATAATTATCCCAAAAACGTAATGAGCAAAATAAGCTGTTATGAGGAGAAAATGATTGAGTTCTCCCAATGCTCTGGGCTGGGCAGATTGATATTAAAACTAATTGTTGGCTTAGTTACCGGTCCTACATATGCAGCACAAACTAATAAAGAGCAAGTATGGCAGAATAAATAAGAAAGCTTCCAGTGTTGGTTTGAAACTTATGTGCTTTGAGAAGCAGGCCGGTCTTTGGTGTGGTCGGCCCAGAGCCTCCAGTCCCGTCGCTCCGTCTTCAAAACACACAGATGGCTGAAGAGACAGGATATTGGATAACAAGGTTGAATTATAGCAGCAAAAATATGTTCTTATTAAAGTCAGGCAGAGGGGATTTGATGTGAGCTACCTAATAGATAGCGGTTTAAGGGAGCCCAAACAAAAGGTAACGGGCCGGTCATGCTTATGATGGCTAATAGCAGCTTTGGAAGAAATTAGGCGACTCTGTTTCTGCAGGAAATTGTGCTTAAAGGCAGGTCATGGATCACAGTCGTCTTCACAGGCAGCTACAGAGGTCCAAAACATTTACTTCTGAT